>JAOXNR010053753.1:0-13650 GCA_028571225.1 Parsonsia alboflavescens | reverse complement strand
AGGAGAAAAAAATTAGGTGTTACCTTTTTCAATCTCATCTATCACATCTTGACCTTCCATATCACTTGTTAATGGAGTGCATGTAAACCAATTTTGGATAAAATTAAGTACCTCTACAATCTTATGGCTCAGAACTTCTATAAGCATCCAACACTCTACCACCGGTGCTAAAGGACAGCTAGAACATCCTTTGCTATCATTGCAAGGATTGGACACTTAGAAGAATTCACTTTCTTCCAATTTAATATATCAAAATTTTCAGATCTCTTTTCTCTAGCTTTAGCCAAGTATTTTTCAACGTCATTTTTGCAATCTAATGTATTCTCCTTACTCATTTCTTCAGCGAAATCCTCATCAAAAGTATAAGAATCATCTTCAAGGCCCTCATCCTTAGTAATATATTTGGAAATAGAATTAACAAAATCATTCTCACCATGTTTATCATTATAGGCAGCCGTGTACTGATCATACAATCTATTCAATGTGTCCCTCACTTTATCAACCAACCTTTCACATGTATCAACATCATATAACCTTTTAAAAGAAAATTTCACAAACTTCATCTCATACCTAGGATCTAAGACACACAGAATAAAAAGTAACATATTCATTTCCGAAGATGAACCTCAACACTTCTCATGTTTCTTTTTCATCTTTGAAGCCATTTGTTTAAACACATCATTATCACTTTCAAACCAATTATTCAAATTTTTCTTAATGGTACATAAATCATGAAAATACAAATGAAAAGTAACACGTGTAGAACCTGAAACTTTAAGTGTTGCATCATATAATTTTTTCAAAAATTTTACAAACTTAGCAATTTCCCAATCAGTCATCCTTGGAGGTCATTTTTTCCTATCACTTTCACCAACAAATTCCAACAAAAGGTCCCCATCAATTCCCTCAAGCCTATCAAATGCTAGTTGAAATTTAATAGCTGAATCAAGCATCAAATATGTGAAATTCCATCTCTTTGGCACATATAAACACACAAGAGATTTGAACTCAATCTTTTGTTGTTCAGCACATGTCTTAAACTTTTGTAATCTAGTTGGTGATGCTCTTACATATCTAACAGCATTCCTAATCCTATGTATGCTATCACCCACATCTTTTAAACTATCCATCACAATTAGATTAAGAATATTTTCACAACATATCATATGTAAGAGTTCATTTTTTATCACACTTTTTCCTCCAAGCAATCTTCTCTTCATGTGAGCGATAGCAACACCATTTCAAGATGCATTATCAACAGTTATTGAGAACACATTTTCAATCCCTCATTTAATCAATTTCTTTTCCAATGTCATTCTAATGGTTTCACCTTTATGATTAGCAATTGGTCAAAAACTTAAAATTCTCTTATGATACATCCAATCACTAATAATGAAATAAGCACAAATGCATATGTAGTTCAAATTTTGAACGGATGTCCAGCAATCCTCAGTTAAACTCACATGCCGCAGAATTTGACTAAAGATACATCTTAACTTCTTTCTCTCACTCACAAAAAATTTGAAACAATCTCTTGCAATAGTAACGCTAGATGGAATATGAAACAGTGGTTAAACAACACTCATGTAATACTTAAATGCCCCCCCCCCCTTCTCTCCACCAACCTAAAAGTTAGCTCATCAATCATTACTATTCTAGTTAATGCATCTCTACAGGCATCATTATTAAAACAAATAGCAGATAAGTTGCTACTTTCACCCTCTCCAAAATCTTTATTTTTTGTTTGGAAAGACAATATAATTTGTTTAGGGCCTGTGATTTCTTACATTGTCTTAACAAATGCTCAATCATATTAGAAGTCCTATTCTTTTTTCCTATCACAAGCATAAGAAGTTGAACCCCAATTATGACATGCTCTTTGTTTACCAGCTATAGTAACCTCGGTAAAATGATTTCATGCCCTAGAAGGAGGTTTAGTGGGTTTTATACTTATTACCTACTCTTTCATCTTCATTTAAATTTGTAAGATTGGTCACAGGCTCCTTGGTGGACTTTATTAGTTTTGTAGTTGTCGCTTCTTTTAATATCCCAACTTTCCTTTTCTTCGAAACAACTTCAATTGACCTGTCTACATACATTTCCATCCCATAATCTTCACCGCCCAAATTTTGAATGTCTTTAACTTTAAATTGAGATTCAACTTGTCCGGATGGTTTGCTTGAAGCTTCATCCGAACCTAATTCTATCTGTCAAAATTAAAACTAACAAAAGTTAACTCAACTAGTTAACTAAGGCATAAGACAAAATTAAGAAGGCATATGAAAAAAAATAAACGACGACAAGGCAAATTATGCTTTCTGCCTTTCTTGTAGCATGCATACCAACACAAAATGCACACCAATTTGGAAGGTTAGAAGATTGAGGAAATGTGCATAAAAGTAGTAATTAATGCAATTGGCTATACAATTATCTATATTAATTGATGTAAAAGGCATATCAGAGACAGGGGAAATGAACTTACACAATTTAATTACTATTAAGTATATATAAATAAACTATATATGAAAGAATATCCTAAATGCAGCCAATTTTGAGACCCTACTCCAGTCCTTTCAGGAAACAGTCATGATTGCTTACGATTTACTGTCTATCCACTTGTTTTTCTCTAGTTTTTTTCTTCTTATCTATTCATGACATATCATAATAGTTTCTTCTCACTTTTCCCTTACAACAACATCCCGTAATTCATCTTCCTTTCTTGACCTGAAATCCTTTTGCTTTTGCAGTTTGTGATCTTCTATGCCTGCTCATTAGGTCCTCACAATTGTGGAATGAGATTTGTAGATACCTTAATTAACATTTTCGAGAGTAGTGACTTCCTTGATGGGGCCTTCCCTAGGATATTTAATTTTAGATTGAGGAAGTTTTCATTAGTGGGAGATGTGTCAATTAGAATTTAAAAAAAAAAAAAAAGTAGGGAGAATTTCATAGAAGACATGCAGTGAGAATTCTAGTTCAGGTTTGACCCTTTCTCCTCCTAAATTAAGCAAACAAACATTAAAAAATCAAAAATCAAAAAGTTACCTTGAATGAGTTGCCTCTGTGATACATAGTCTGTATAATCCTTTTCCATTTCCTTCTTGATTAGGGAAAGATGAAGAGAAGAAAGCTTTGAAGGTCGCACCGAATGCTGAAAGCCGAGAGTGAGAGGGGAGGGGATTGTTGCCGGTCGAAGTGAAGGTTCAAAACAAGAGGGCACTGTTGGTGTCGATGACTCAGAGTTGGACTGTCGAACTAGGAAGGGTCCGCTCTCTCGATACTTTCTTTATCTCGGAGTCGAAGGGAGTGCAGGTTGCAACGATACTATTTCTATGTGTGTGGAATATCAATTGTGTAAGATAAAAGAGCTAGGGCTTTGTTTTGGCAAATTGTTTTGTTATATATAATTTTTTTTTATATTAAATAATGTCTTCGGTTCGATTAAAATAACCGATTAAAAAATATTGATGAAATCAACCGACAATTATATTTGTTTTCTTAGAGTTCCATCCAATCAATCCATTCGAATAATTGGATTTTGATCGGAATGAATTGGATTGGTTCGGTTGGATCAGTTAGGTTCGGTTTTGTACATTCCTACCTCTCCCACCTCTACCAGACCCTTCCGACCCTTCATCATCCTTGGCTTCTTCTTTGGATCCAAGGAATTTATGTGGTGAGCAGGGTTTGAGAAAGGTGATAGGAGGTCCACAGACCGGACTTTGGTCTGAATTGGGCATCTTACCTCCTAATAGAATTCAAAAACTAAATATTAAAAATTAAATAACTATGAATTAAAAACTAGATAAATTTAATCACAATGTTGTGACTCATCGGAAAGGAAGGGTCAGAAATTGTAGGAAGTCAGTAGTTCTACTGGATCCTCCCTCTGGTAGACAATCTTCTCAAGCTATTATTTAAAAAAATTACTTGAAATAAATAAAATTACTAATTAAAACACCAAATTCATGTGAATGTGAATTTAAGAACTAGAGTTACTAACTATAAAATTAGTTGGGGGGTTAGGTCAAAAAATGTCGGAGCTGGTGGATCTACTGTATCATCTCTCTCCCCCGCGATATGCTATTGACATTCTTTTAAATGAACAAAATACAATTAGAATAAAATTACTAGCCAAATGATTTTATCTAACAGTGATCAATTAGTAGATGCAAACTAACTTCACGTGAACTCACATTGGTGTCACCCTGCAGGGATGTCTTTAGTTACTGGATAAGACTCTAAATGGTGTGACCAACCCCTCCGGACTAGTCACATCAGAATCCCCTTGACAACTCCCTAATCCTGCAGTAGGCAAGCGTATCGAGCCTATAGGAGAAAGGGAATGATGTAATGGTGGATCTATGAACATGTCATTCCACCATCATCACCCTGCTCAAACCTATCAAGGCAACCCTCAATCTAGCTAATACAATCTAGAAGGCCAGCTCCTCATACTCGACCAATCGTACTCATACCATGATATGGTCGGCACTCCCGATGACTATAATTCAAACGGAATTAAAATTTATACTATAATATCATTAGTTTTATGTAAATAGAAAGTGATACATAAATAAAGTCCTATCCTGTGATCTGGGAGATGGCTTGTCTGCCAATCCTACCCTCGGGCTAAATCTACTCATTAGCCTTAGTAGTTGAATGAGGAGCCTTTAAAAAAAAAACATGCAAAAGTAACTACAATTTACTATTTAACATTTTATAATATCAACTGATCTATTAAAATAACATCAAATAGGAAGAGATATATATGCTTTGGTGGATCCTCTCTAATCTCGTCAGACTGATAGAAAGATCTATAGCATTCCTGCCCTCTACCGAATGATCAACTCATCCTCCGCAACAGGATGTGATACCTTAAAAAAATAAAACATGGGAAGTAATTATAATCTAATATTTAGTTATAAAATAAACTTAATCAATGCAAAAATTCATTAATTAAAATTTCCTTAGTCTGACCTCGGGTATCAGCTCAGGCATAACCAGGACTCTCTCTCCATGCACCTCCTACTACAAGTTCGATTGATAATTAGACCGTCAACAATGGAATTTGGGGAGGTGGCTAAAATCGGTCCAATAAAACTACTGATGCTACACCTCATTTGGCTTAATGTACATAGAGGTAACACAAGCTTGTAATTAGTAATTTAATTTAGTTACATCATCTAATTCAAAAATGACACTTAAAGAAAGAAAGGTTGATTAGTTACAGCATCAGCTAACGTATGCCACGGAGTTGAGGGACCAATCCTGGGTCACTTGAGACCAAGGTATCTCGGGTATCGTGTACCTCATGTGGGAAGGCCATGTCTAGCCACATCATGGGCATCCTTACACAAGTAAAGACGAAAGGATGGGAAGTGATTGTACATCCACCACTAAATTGAAATAAAAGAATAAACAAAAAAGTCAAAAATAACTGTTTAGAGATTCTAACAAAATCATTGTTATATGAATGGAAATAATAATATTAAATCTTACCAGTAATATCCGACAATTTTTGTACAAGTGTCTCTTTTTCACGTTCAACTTGTCTCCTACTGCTCTTTGATACTCATGCATCATCATGCTCCACCCAATCGTTTCCCAGGGGAATATTTCTACAACATCCAGATCATCTAATCTCCGCCATACATAGTAGGGGATGACTGCTTATGACTCACAGGTCAAGATCCAATGCCTAATGATAATGCCATATGCCAATCTAAGGGCGTCATCCTCCGACAGCTCTCCCACAGCTATACTCTGCCACCTCCTTGATATGATTCCTTGAAGGTTGAGGGTTTTAGTGTTCACACAAGCAAGAAACTAATCGAAGTATAATGAAAGGATTCATCAAAGATTTGTGTGGGGGATTAGGTTGACCTTTGTAGAATAATCTACAACAACCAACCTCTTGATTTGTAGAGACTATTCAATACCTCACCCAAAGTAATTGAAAGCTCAAGGTGTAGTGGACTAAGAACCCTATGAGGAATTCTATGAACACTCATAAAAAGATCAAGTTTGATCTTGAATTTGGATTGATTCCAACGGAATAGTTGTTTGTTGAGAGTTGTCTTCTATTACATATAAGGGACCATATATAGTTTAGGTAGTAAGAAACCCTAAATAAGTCTTACAAGTGGTTAAGGACTGAAAAGAATGAAGGAAAGTTAATAGAATTCGGGAAAACATAACATATCGGTGTGTAGAATTTTACTTGATCCGACGCCAGCTTGGAGAGTTGCAGCACCGGATGGGAGGTCGGATTGCCAGTGGAAATTTCCAGTGAGCATTTGGTGCTCCCGTCCACCCCCGAATACCACACTGTACAGGGCCGGATGACCTATTTTCAAGTCATTCGATGCTTTCTCATGCTATCTCTATGCCAAACTCGTTTTGCATCGAGCCAACTTCATTCCAAGCCTTCATAGGCTTCCCAACCTCACCTCCAAGGTCCCCGATGCCTTTTTCTTCATTTAGGAGCCTCCCATGATTATCCTCAAGGCTTTAAATTACCCACAAGTTATAATCCTTCCTTGTATGTTCTTCATCAAGCTTTGTCTCCTTGAAGATGACTTCAAAATCAAGTTGTTCTTCCTTATCTTGAACGAATGTCATCAAGTCCTCCTTCATCTTTGACGCCCTCATCCTCGTGATTGGCTCCAATGGCATTGATGGAGCTTGGTCTCCATCACTCCTCATGACAGCAAACGGTGTAAGCAGATTGGGACCCAGTAATAGAAAGACCACTAAGGTGGTCGACAGCAGCATCTTAATAGTCTCTCAGACTAATCTCCCATAACGTAGTCTGGTAAGTAAGACATACTCCTGAAGGCCTAATCGATATAACCGGTCTTCGATGTGGAACCACATCTTGTCGGGACTAGCACCATTGAGTATCACCACCCATCTCAAGATATGCAATGTAGCTTTAGAGTAATAGGCTCCATCGTAACGGGGAAGATCCACCATATATCCAAATGGGCCCATACTAAAACACTCCATTACCTCGTGGCGCCATAGCTGATCAACTACATCTACTAGGAGAAATTGATGCAAATACCAGTTTAGTCGCCGTATATGGCATATGTGATGGCTTTGGGGCCGTTGCAAATGGAGGCATGGCATAAAAAAATTCGATGAGGAAATGACCATCTTATATAGTATATACCACGATATATACAACGGTCTAAATTTGGAGTCGTGAAAAAGCCTTATATCCAACTCCCGTGTAAAAGAACTTTTTGCAACCTGAGCAGCCGTATATACCCTTCTACTTGTTACAATCATTTGCTGTTGTATAAAATAAGAGATGAATGACGTGGTTTCTTTTCTTATATACGATGGTCCAAGGGCCTCTATATATACTTATCTATTTGCAACGAGTATAAGGCCGTTGCATATAATATTTTATACCATGATTCTCTTTGGCCTAGCAAATAGTTTTATTTTTTTTACTACACCTCATGGGCAGTCGTAAAAAGAAAAAGTTAATTTACTTTTATTTTAAATATTCTGGGATTCAGGGCTTTTTTCTAATTTCCCCATTGACATAGACTTAATAAATGTATTCTTGCATTTCAAAATGATACAACAAGCCCAAACAAAAAGTTATATAACAAAAATTTAGCATCAAATTTAACTTAAAATTAACATAACAAATATAAATGTCCATTTGTCACCCATTTAACCCAAAGTGTTATTGGCACTTTATATTAACATAACAAATATAAAAAGTGTAACAAATTTAACATAACAAATATAAATGTGATCAAAATGCCTCCATCAAACCAAATATGTACAAGATCAAAATGAGTGCAAACTTGGAGATGATTTGTTGCTCCGAACCCCTGCAAATTGTTTCACACAGATTATAAAAATTTTTTTGTCAAACTAACTAGTACCAAAACTTAAAAAGACAAGAAAATGTCAAACTAGCATAAAAATTCACGAATTCAAGAAAACTAATGACCAAAGTAATACATACAAAAAAAACAGTTAAAAGACTAGATTTAAATAAGTTGAGTTTAGCACAAAAAGATCCCTCTCAAGATTAAAAAAAAAAAAAAAGTCTTGCAAATATGTAACAGAAAGAAAAAAAAATACACACACAATTTTCGTTTAGTTAACGTAAACACAAGTCATTATCCTCCAATAAACTCAACCCCATTTTTTATCAACCCTAACTCATCTCCATGAAATTTTCAAACTTCATCACATATCATGATATAAATCTCTACATTGCATTAAGAAATCAAAATACTCCCCTTAGATTATTTATTTACTTATCCAAGGAAAAGGAGTTGATCTCTTTTCTATAAATTAATATATTATAACTATTATTCTTTGGAAATTAGAAATCTCAAGTGGTCATCATGATAGGATACCAATTTCAAAGCTTCAATGATCCCAGAGGACCAACATATTTAAGGAATAATGCTCTGTATCTTCCTCAGTATTTATGGGAAAACATGAAGTTCAAGAAAAAAGGAAAAAAACACTAAACCTATTTAAAACATGATTTTTTTATTATTTTCCTTATCACTTATTGACATTGGATTCATGTTGCCATCATCCTGTAAGTTAACACATGAGTGATTATGGTGTCTTGCAGTAGCCCCAAATCTGTTTAACTTAATGTTGGCCTTGGCTATTGTTCCTATCATTTATAAAATATTTATATTTAAATAAATGACTACTTATTATCCTTATCCCACTAGAACTTATTAAGTAAAATTTTAGAGTTTTTATAGACAAGAAATAGACCCAATTCTTGGACAGAACTGAGAGACATATCTACATGCTAGTAAAAAAGAAATATTGTAAAAAAAAGGATAAGGCATGTTTTGAAATTTCAAAATCTTAATTATTCATCTATTAACCATATCACACAAAATGCATAAGGCATCTTCTTTAGTTTGTTGATTAGATCACTTTGATTATCCTCCTTTTGTCTATTTTTCTACTTCTCCATTATAAGAATATTTTTAAATCAACTTTTACTTAATTCAGTAATAAAAAATACTAACACTTAAGATCAAAAAGTGTTGAGTAGAGATAGTTCAATTGTCAAAGGTAAATAAAAAAGACAACATTGAACTTTGAACACAACAAAGCGGACACCTGGAGAAAGTATAAAACCTTCTCGTCCAAAGAACAACCTAATCCCATCCTCCTCTTCAAATCACACTAGGTAAGGCTTCATTGAGTCATTACCTTAACTTAAAAAGATTGAAAAACTAATGCCTTGTGAATATACATTTATTTGCAACATTAACTGGAAAGAGACATTTTTCTTTGAGATAACTGCAAAACTTTAACCTCTTCAAAAGCTAACCTCTTGTGAATCCTAACTTGGTGTTTTGCAAACTCTTCAAACATTTATTTTAACTTCATTGCTTTCCTGTATGCTTCAGTTCCCCAGTGCACCAACTTTAGTGAACCCTCGTTGAGATCGAGACTCATCCTATGAGGTGAAATATAAATTATGCAGACAAGAATGAGGTCAAGAAATGGAACTAATAGGAAAAAAGAAAAAAAAAAGATACATACTAGAGGGGTCTAAGCAAATAGAAAAGGACTCATAAGAGTTAAGAGTAGAGAGGTTGGTCCTAATGTTCCATGGCACAACATTCTCGGTGATCAATGGCTTGCATAAAGTGAAAATAAAAAGGACTTTCAGCTTTATAACCTAAGAAATCCTAAAAACAAAACCTTCCAATCCCTAATTAATAATTACCGAACAAATTATTGAAAGAAAACAGAAAGATTTTCAAAAAATGTAAGTATTTTCCCTTTGCAGATGCAACAACAAAATCATCGTTATTCAAGAATTTGAATAAGTCATCAATACCACTGCTTGCACAAGATAATTAGAAATCTCAAGTGGTCTTCAAAGCACAAGATAATGACTCCGCTTGCACATGGACTTGATGGATGACTCAGGAACACCACTACTTCTACTTCAATACCAGTAAATTTCTATATGAAGACCACTCTGGATAACAATTAGTCTCCAAGTGGTTGAGCATCAGAATATGGTGAGAAGAGTAAAATCCAAGATAAGCATCACAAGAGACTCACCCTCCAACAGAACTATTAGAATCAGAAAATGATGAATCGCTAACCACAAAATTAGAGTCAAAATCCACCTACAAAAGTTACAAGTGTTATTGAGTATGACAAGAACAAGGACATGGAATGTAACAAATGAAGTTAGATAAGCCATACTGGGTCTAAGTATTCTATTTTCTAGATGCTGGGACTTAATCAGCATTAGTAACCTATACTTTTTAACAAGAGAGCAAATCAACACATGAACCTTCACATTTAACCCTAAAATTCCCAATAAGGTTATTTACTAAGTTAACAATATAGGAAACACATTGTTATTAATCAATAGTAACTAAAACAACTAGTAATGCAAAATAGAAATTCTATTCACAGTATGTAAATGGAATATTAGAATACTGCTAGAACTTGGGCCAAGGAATATTATGATTGAGAATATTTGCATTTAAACGGAAAAGGAATACAACATGTAACAAGTAGACAAGAATCTTAAATTTGAAAAAGATTCTATTTACAGTACTTCCATGTATCCTTATCCCCTTTCTTCAATAATTAAATCAAAGAAAAAACAATGGTCCTATTTCTACAAACCATGTAATTTCTACATTACCACCATAAAATAACAATGAGACCACTTTCAGGTCCAAAGCAAAGAGAGGAGAAAATCTAAATGAAGTGTGCTGACACGATAGTAGGAGTCATCACACTAGCAGCTAAAAGGCTTAAAATTGTCACCTCAACTACAAAACCTATGATGATTTGAGTATAAAAGAGTAAAAAGATAGAAACTTTAATAAACTAATAAAAAGATAGAAATTTAATAAACTAATAGCTTAAAATAACAACTATGAAATTGTGATTATGAAATAGCTGAAAAAGATCACAACATAGAAACATTAAGAACACTCAAAATCTAAAAATAAAAAATCCAAAAACAAAATCAAAGTTGACTCAAAAACCAACCCCCTATATCCTTGAGAGCTCTTCTGAGACCAGAATCCTCTATTCTTTATCAATGAATTCTCAGTATCAACTTAATTCTACTAATGGAAAAAGAAGGTTTTAAGACAATTTAGAAATTTCAAAAAGGATTATGAGACATTGAATTAGCAAATAATAGATATCCCAAATGTTGCATACATTTTCTTTAATCCATTTCAAGATATCTCAAATTCTAGCAACAAAAATCCTATAAACTTATTTTTATGCCCTTTCAATAAAGAGATCCCAAGTTTCAATGTAAAACAAGTAACATAAGATATGAATCCAACTTTCATTTTTTTCCCCATCTTGAAAAGTCACATGGCAATATTATAATGAAACATACAAAGTCATGAAGTTTTAAACACATCACCAGAGTTATCACAATATAGTCATAAAATTGATCTAGCAACTAGTTACATGAAGCTAGTCCTATTAACAAATTTGCCATTTAGTACCAAGAAGATTTCCAAATCTTGCCAAGCAAACAAATATTCAAATAACATATTTATTCCTTGACATACTTAATATGAATTATGTCCTTTCTTTTCCCTTCTTCATTTTTTACTGGGATTTACAAACGCAATTTTTTCAATTCTTACTAGCTTGGTATTGGGATTATAGTAGAGATAGCATTCAGAGACCCTAATTTTGCTATTGAGACATGTACCAAAGGATGTTTCCCTAACTTAGTCCAAAGTTTGGTTAAATTTAAATCACCTCATAAATCTTTAGCCCAAAGTTTTGTCCACCACTTAGCCCTTTCAATCTCTTTCCTTCTTCTCAAATTTTGACATGGAATCAGGAAGCTGAAGTTGAGCAGAGTAGTACACAACTTCTCTTACAGTAAGTGTTGTAGATTTTGTATCATCTTGAGTCATAACTTCTCAATCAAGGTGCCAATTTCCAGGGCTTGTTTTCCTCTGTTTACAAGAATTTCTCCTATATAAGCTTGTTTAAGTGTAACCCCCATATAAAGAATCAATAGAGAAATCTGCAACTTAGGAAAAATTGTCAATTGCCTGCTAATCTATCTAGAGGGCAGATTTGCCATAGCCAGAAGGACTCATGACTGGCAAGAACTGACCCGATTCTACAAGATTGCTCTGCTTGAGGAGAGGGAAGGTAAAGCTGTCTCTCTACAGACTTCAATCAAGCAAAGAAAAGGAGTTGGCTTGGTAATGAAAATCAAAGGATAGGTTAAGCGTGTCCTTTAGAAACAAAATGAAATGAAACAAAATTATTATTTTGTCCTTTAGACCACAGGGAAGATTTGTACTATTGCTAACTTTATGTCAATCATGCCTTACTTTAGGTCACTCATTTCTAACTTTCTATGGGTATGGAGTGGGAAAATGAAAACCAAATGCAGTACTAATGTCTTTAACTAAGGAAAAATGTCTTTGTTTGGTGTGTACTTATTTCTCTTTTAGACAAGGGTTTTATCGCACTTTTGTCTCTCTCTTGGACCAATGAAATCAAGTTGGGAAAATTGAATTTTCCTCTTCCCACCTCAATAGGAAACTTTCCTCCCAAATCTTGCCAAATACTCCCTTCATCCATAATTGAATGTTCTAGTTTGACTTACTTGCATTTTAATTAAAAAGTTTGACTTAGTTCATTAATACATTGCAGTAACAAATTACTTAATAAACTTCTTACTAGTTTCGGAAATGGGGCATTCATTTCTGGATAACCCAAAATTGAATATGGGACATTCCTTTTTGGATGTTGGGAGTATTTAATGTTTACAAATATTATGAATAATGTTTTAATATTAAAAGTTATAAAGATATGATGTGATTTTAAATTTGAAATTAAAACTTCATTCATCAATCAGTTGAATACACACACCAATGTGAGATTTACCCAAAACTTCATACAAGAGGTTCAAGCTAGAACCATTGACTATAATGTCTTCCAATATGATCTAATGGATTGAATTCCCTTCAATTCGACTCAATTACTCTAGCCAAGCATTGAAGATCTCAAGAGTTTTACTAAGAACCCTAGATGAGCTATAAGATGAACACTCAAGAAAAGATGTGTTTAATCCAAAAGGATTCTCTCAATTGTTTGAAAAGTGTATCTAGAATAAGTTTTTTTGCAAAATACAAATAGAGAGCTATTTATAGCCTCAACTCAAAGAAACCCTAAGAAGGATTAAGGACTTGATTGCTTAAAACACAGAGAAAAGTCATTAATATCAAGTGGAATAGTCCAAAAAGAGTCAAGATCGCATTGGGGTAGAATAGAGGCTACTGATGTCCGACGCTTGATCAATAAATGACCAGCATTGGTTGTAGAGCTGAATGACTACTAGAAATTCCAGTGGCCATCCGGTGCTGTTGTTCGATGCCTGCCTTGGAACTGTAGAGTGCCAGATGGTGCTCTTTTGTGCAATCCAGTGCTTGCTCGTGTCGTCTCCGCGCCACACTTGTTTTGCACCCTGCCAACTTCTTCCTTCAACTTGATTACCAAAGCTCCCAGGGGCCTGTTCCATGATTTTACACTCCTCATTGATGTCTTCTATCATCCACAAGTTGAATTCCTTCCTTGGTTGCTATTCATCCATTAGTGGTTGTTCTTCAA
>JAOXNR010053752.1:0-13651 GCA_028571225.1 Parsonsia alboflavescens | reverse complement strand
ATTTATTTATATATTTATATATTTATATACTATCGTTGTTAATAGTGATGATCTTGTCTTAAGATGAGTGAGAAAAGATAAGTAAATTCTCTATTTTCCTTATCTAATTTTCCATTAAGATATTCTTTGAAATAGTAATTACTATGACTGTTATAGTTTCTAATTGCAATATCCCTAGTACAACATATAGATTGAAAGTTTTGTCTATCAACAACAAACAGTTTAGATGCAATTATTTCTAATATATCAAGTGGTAAGTCTGAGTAATTTCTTTCAATTTCCATATTCATTCTCCATAAAATAGAAAATGATACTGGCTGGCTCGAGCTCAGAATGGGCTCAACTTTGACTTTTGGGCTTTTCATGTTTTTAAAGCTTTTTAATTTCCAATTAGGTTTAGGGCTAGATTTTAGGTTATAAATATCTCGTTTTGTCTTACTTACAGACAGTTTTTACAATGTTTTTTTTCCGACTTTTGTCGTTAAACTGAAAATTTTAGTGTTTTCACAATATCCAGTTCTTTTCCTGTTTATTGCATCATTTGGTATCAAAGCAGTAGGTTGCTTTCACCAATGGCTGAACAGAATCGTGTTGGTCATGGAAAGTGTCATGTTGGAAGGGGACGTAGAGTCGTTCCTGAGGAAGACAAACAGCCTCGTCAACGAGACCTACAAGAAAACAAAAACAAAGCACAGAGAGGGCGGATTCAGGACTTGGAGCGGCAACTGGAGCAGGTGAGGTTGGACATTCAGACTAAGGATGGGGCGGAATCAAAGATTGATTCCGAAGATGAGGGGGAAGATGACAACCCGTTTGCGAGGTTGAACCTGGGGCAGCATGACCGACTGGAACGATAAGGCAGACCACAATCTTCTTTCTGGAATCTTAGCATAAAAATTGAGATTTCTGATTTTGGAGGATGGAGGGTAAAAAAAAGGGTTCCAGATCTGGAAGTTGCTAGAACAATCTATATCGTCGAAGAAGCAAATGGTCACTTGAGTATTACCTGTCTAGAAGACAACAACAAATCCAGGGGCCACGACGTGCAAACACCTTCGAGCCAAGCAGAGGTAGAGGCCAGATCAGGTAGAGACCGAGCTGCAGAGGCAATCCACAGACGACCGACGCAGTGCAGCTCAAGCAAACGAGCAAATCTGCAAGTTTCTCCCCAGCTAGATGCAGAAGAAACAACAGGCCAATGGCTGAGCAACAAGAGCCGGGAGCAGCGATCCAACAGCTCGTAAACCAGCAGATCGGACTTCAGATCGGCAGCAATGCCAGGTAGTAGATTCAAGGGGCTAGATAGACGGCTGAGACTCAGTGGTGGCTAGGGTTACTGCTGGAAGAAGAAGATGTTTCTCTTATTTGCAAAAGAGGGCCACGATTTTTTAGAAATTCTAGATTTGGTCATTAATTTTGTTTATTAGCCCAATTAGGACTTTATTATTATTTTTATAGCTTTTTAGTTAGATTTATTATTATTATTGTTAGCTTTTTAATTAGAGTTCTTTTGGCCCTTAGCACTAGTAAAAATGCTACTGGTAAGGACAAGTCAGATTCGAGGGCAAATATTTTCCAAGTCGGGGAGAATGATGCAGGCTAGCCTACACTCAGAATGGGTTCAACTTTGATTTTTGGGCTTTTTATGTTTTTAGGGCCTTTTAATTTCCAATTAGGTGTAGGGTTAGATTTTAGGTTATAAATATCTCGTTTTATCTTAGTTACATACAGTTTTTACAATGTGATTTTTCCGACTTTTGTTGTTAAACTGAAAACTTGTGTGTTTTCACAATGTCAAGTTCTTTTCCTGTTTAGCCGTTTATTTGTTTCTGTTTATTGCATCAGATAAAATTTTTTAACTTATAGTTGTACTTTACATTTATTTTATCTCTATCTTCTTTGTTGAGCTGGCTAAAATATTTATTAGCTTCTTAACTTCTCCTTGCTGTGCTGGCAGAAATTTTACTAAGCTGGCAAAAATTATTTGTGGCCTTCTTATCTTCTGTTGACTCTTTGTCACAATCTTATTCATCTTCTGTACTAGTATCACAATCCATCATATCCTTATCTTTATTCTTCTGACATGCCAGACATACATCTCCCCTATGTAGCCTTAGCTGGCAAAACATCCTTTGTGTTGACTGGATTTGATTTGTAAACTTTCGAGCATTCTTATCTTCATCTTTAAGTATCTGTCTGCTGATGGCGTTGTTGATCTAGCGCAGCTATCACTATTGAAGAGTGACTTTTCATTCCTCCATAAGTACGGAAACCTTTTTTGAAGTAGCTTTCCATCCCTTGGAGTACAATTCTTATTCCGATGGCTCTTCAATAATGCACATCTTTGTCATCATACTTGATAAATTCTTTTTTCATGTTTGATGTCTTGATTGAAAAAGTTTCTACTTTCTCTGACAGAATATAATGATAGGATTTGAAGGTTTCATCCTTGTAGAAATCAGGCCTGTAGATAAGAACTTGAGCACCAAAACATCCTGCGATGATATCGTGGGATTATGCATGTAACAATCTTTAACACCCTTTTTCATCCAGCATGGTAGTGAACTAATTTCCGGAAAATCAGGAGAAGTCATAAATATGGAATTTATAGCTCCGAAGTTATACCAATATCTAATTTCATTTGGGTCAGAATCTTCCAAATAATTAATTGTGGGATAAATTCTAATAAAATCCAAATATCTATTATCTATATTTTTAAGAGAGTATAATTCTCTTATAACCTCATTGTATCTGCCTAGTGGCGAAATATCAAGATTCCTTATAGGAATATCAGAAGCAATTTTTGTCCTTTGAGGTCATAAAGAAATATCTTCCTTCTTTCCTTTATCCTTACTTGTCGGGGTTGAACATTCTTCAATAACTGGAATCTCAACTCTTTCTAGTTCTATCTTTTTAATTAAATTATCTGTGACTTCCTTGGCAAAAGAATACTTTCCTATCTTTGCCATTATCATTGAACACTTTGCCATTAATAGGCTATCAATTTCTTCTGCACTTTGATAGTGAGCAATCTCAGTAATCTCTGTGACATTATGTCTTATCGATTTAACTTGGGCATCCATTTCATTAATCATGTCAATGATCTTTTTCATGAGATCTGCCATTTCTGCTTAGAAAATCTACTAAAACATTTTTATCAGATTTAATGATTTCAATATCAAAAGAAGATTCAGATAATAGCATCTGCCATCTAATATATCTTTTATACTTAGGTTTAGAAGGTAAATTATTCTGAATAAATGCCTTAACTTGTGTATTATCCGTTCTTAATTTAAATCTCTTAGGTAGTATAAAATAATAAAGTTTTTGACAACTTTTGACTACAGCTAAGAGTTCTTTTTCATTTATGTGATATCTAGTCTGTGTGTCAGAAAACATTCTAGAACAATATCTACATACATCTTCTTGTGGTGAATTTATTTTTAAAATTACACTTCATCCATATTCAAAGGCATTAGTTTCTAATATTAAATTATCACTATCTTATGGTAACTTTAATTATTGTAAATCTTTATTTTTTGCTTTTATCTCTTTTACTCTATCCTCTAAATATCTATTAAACTCAAATACTTTATCATTTTTAGGTATTCCATGTAAGGGATTTCTTAGACATGCTAAATTTTTAATAAAATCAGAAGCGTAATTTAACATTCCAAGGAAACTCTATACTTGTTTTTTATCTTTTTAATCTATCTGGAAAAGCGGATATTTTTTCAAGGATTTGACTATGAAGTTTTATATTAGTTCCGTCTACCTGCATACCTAAAAATTCTATCTCATTTTGAAGAATTTATGCCTTCCTTTGTGATAAGACTAAACCATTTTCTAAACACATATTAACAAATGTATTTAGATGTTTTGGGTGAGAATCTAAATCATCAGATAAGACTAAAATATCGTCAACATACACAAATAGGAAATTATAATCTTTAAATATATTATCAATTTTTTCTTTGAAATATCTGGAGTTCATTTTTTAATCCAAATGGCATAACTAGCCATTTGTAATGTCCCTGTGGTGTAAAGAAGGTAGTGTATGGGGTACTTTCTTTATGCCTATTTATCTGCCAAAATCCATTCTTACAATCAAACTTAAAAAATATCTTTTTATTTTTTGTCCAATATATAAGACTTTCTTTATGAGGTAAGAAATGTCCATCAAATATAGTATTATCATTTAACTTCTTATAGTTAATTACCATTCTAACTTTATTTCTTACTATCTTTGCATGCTTTCTAACCATAAAAGCTGGTGAACTATGAGGTGATTTACAGGCTCTAATCAATTTCTGATTAATCAATTCCTGTATCTGTATCTTAAATTCTTCCTGGTCTTCCAGACTATCTCATGGGTGTTACCCTAATGAATTTATATTTACCTTTCATTTCTAACTTAGCTTCTATCTTACTTTTATGCCAAAATTGAAGTGGGTTATCAGAAAAAAAATCTTCTAATCTGTGTTTTATTCTTTCTATCTCATTCTCAAGTTTCCTAAACATAACTTGATACTGTAATAAAGGTGTTCCTTTTGGTAAAATCTGTTTTTCTTTGTATCCTATATCACCACGCTTGGCGGGGCGGGGTTAAAATCTAATAGGAAAATTCTTTTGATATGCATTCCTGAATCTTTTTACTGCTATCAAATGTTTACATGGTGTCTTAAATAGCACTTGATATAAAGTGGTATAAAATGTAATCTTATGAAATAATTGTAAGAAATTATCTCCATGTAAAATATCTGTTCCAGGATTATAGAAATAAATAGAGGACATTTTATCAAAAATGATCCTGATAATATTATCGGTCTCTCTATTCCTTTATCTAGATATACGACATTATTTGAAATATCTTTACCTTTAATAGGTTTTAAATTTTGTTGATATTCCTTAGGAAAGCAATCTAATTTACATAAACACGATCCTGCACCACAATCCGTAGAAGCAGCAAAATATTCTGCTTTGTAATCTTTATATGTTATTCCCATAGGTATATAAATACCATATGGACTTGTCATTTACTTATATAAATTAATTTTTCCCTGTATGTAATCTTTAATCCATTATCTAATAAGATTTCACTTTATCTAAGAAGGTTATTCCTAACATGATTTCCAAAGCATCATTAAATCCTTCGTTTTCTATTAATAATCTTAACTGAATAGTTTCAAGTCCAAATTTTAATATAGTTTCTATCGCTTCATTTATCTCATGTATTTCTCCATTAAAATTTGTGTATTGATGTGTATCTTGTAATCTAAATTTGTGTAATTTCTTGCAAAATTTATGACTGATATAATTTCTATTAGCTCCAGTATCTATTAGTATACTTACGAAAGTAAATCCTAATCCATCAAAATATTCTCCTCTTATTTTATAATTTTTTAAACTGTCTTCTTTTGATTCTATCACATCTTCTACATATTTTGATGAGTTTTGTCTACCTATGACTTTTGATTCTGTGAAAGATAGTCTAGGAGCATATAAATTAGAAGTTATTATCGGTTTATTTCTTAAATCAAGTTCTAATGGTATATTTTCTATTTATTTACTAGATGGTAAACTAGGCATTTGAATCTAACAAATAAGGAAAATCTATTGTGTCTTTTAGGACAAAACATTTAGAATGATGAGTATTAGAAATAGCATATGAAATCATATACATAATCGAATATGGTCTATTGTTATCCTTAAAGAATTCTTTTCTTTTAAAATCCTGTAGCAGACTTAAAGTTTTATCAAAATATTTATCTTGCAAATGATATGAAATCCAAAGGTAAACATTAAATTTTAATTTTTCATATTGTAGATTACCCCTTAAAATCCCTAAACAGGCTTCTTTTCTATCTTGAATTCTATTATCTATTATGGCTAAATTAATAGGTGTATCTAATAATTCTTTAAACGTTGATTTCATCATTATGTGAATTGCTCCTATATGTATCCATCCTAATGTATTCCTAATTCCAGGTTTTATCATTCATAGTTTTTCTTGAATATCTTTTTTAGAAAGTAAAGTTATCATTACTTTACTAGAAGTAAGAGAAACTTCTAAAGCTCTTTCTTGAATATTTAATCCATAAAAAAGATGATGCTTCCTAGGTTTTATCCCTAATTTATCTAGCATATTCACCTTAAATCCTGAATAATTTGATAAAGAATAATTTTCTCTTTATATTTGTTTTAACTTTCTTTTATCTACTAGTATATCTTGATTATACTCTCCAGTATATTCTACAGAATTATGTATATTTTCATGGGACGAACTTGTTCCAATTATATCTTGTTCATTCATCTTCTAATGTAGATTCATATTCTATATCTGTATAGATAAAAATAATACAATCTGATTCTAAATTTTCAAAGTCATTTATCTGCACTAATTCTCCTTGTGTAATCATTTTTTCAATATCGTCATCTATTTCTATTTTCTTTTTATTTTTCTCAAATTTCCTAGGGCATCTATTTGCATAATGTCCAATCTCATGACAGTAATAGCATTTACAATCTTTTGGATTTTTATTATCTCTTTTCCTAACATATGTAGGCTTCTTAGGTTTGTAATATCTTTTCTTTTTATAATATCTAACTTTTCATTTTTTTAAGTACCTCTTTTTGTAATATTTTCTCTTTTTATATCTCTTTTTAATTTTACCATAAAAATAAGGTGAATTATATCCTATCATTATAGGCATCTTTTGATTATCACAGCATAAAGAGACTCTTTTCTTTAATCCTTTTGTCATTTTAGCTAATATCTCATCACCACATCATTCACTTAATTTATCTTTTGGGTCAAAAAACAGTTCGGTCCCTTAAGTTTTTTCTCCACCATAATGGTCCCTCACATTTTTAAGGATAGCCGGAATGGTCTAAACCACCAATTTCCAGACACCCAAGAGGCGGCATGAGGGGTAAAATCATCAAACAAAAAGAAAAACCTGTACTACAAAAACTTCAGTTCCAGTGATGGAATTCAGCAGTGAAGCTTCATCCATCACTGGTCTGTAGACTTCTAAGCACCATGGAACTGTAAATTAATGAGAGATTGCAAAATCCCATCACTTCCAAAAAACTCGATGTGAAAATCAAATAGGGAAAATTATTCTTTTTGCATTTATGGTCACTATATTTCCTTGGAGGGATGAATTTTCTTAGATCTCCATGCTCTGAAAATGGTCAAAATTAGGAATTTAATCCATCTTCTCCTGCCAGCTTCTCCGGTGACAATTACATTCTTTTTTTTCCCTTTTCCAATTGCATCTGAAGTGGGTTATGGTGGTGAGAACAATTAAGAGTACCCACTGAGGAATCATTGGTCTGCTTTTAGCTTTTGCAAAGAGTTGGGGATAAAATTTTGAGGTTGGTGTTGGTTTAATGAATGTCTCTCCTCATTGAATCAGTGCCTCAAAAAAGTTGAAAGTAGTACCGGTTTTATTATTATAACACTCTTTTGACATGAAGCTCTCGGTCCTCCATGATGATGATGGGAAACTTTGTTTTTGCAAGCAATTTGCTTTTTGTTCTTTTTGTGATGTTATGTGTCTTCATCTTCCCGTCACAATTGCATACTTTTTCCCCTTTTCCAATTGCATCTGAAGTATCTGCAAGAAGCCTCGCTGGAAAGTAAAGCTTCTTGTTGTCCAGTTTCTTTTCTTTTTTTTTTGACTATTTTACCCCTCATGCTGTCATGTGGGTGGCCATAAATTTGTGGTTTGGATGATTTCAACTACCCATAAAAACGTGAGGGACCGTTATGCCAAGAAAAAAAAAAACTTAAGGGATCGAATTGTTTTTTAAGCCAAACTTGTGGATCCAAATTAGCTAAAAACCTTTTATCTTTTTAGATGAATTATCCTTTTTCTTAATGTATCTGCAGTTCCTGGGTTATATGTATCCATTAGGTTTTTACCCCAAGGGTTAGGTATCTTAGCCAAAAATAAGGTCAAATAAGTATGAGTATTTGAAACTCTATTGTAAATATGATAATAATAATCTTGAAAAACACACACACACACACACACATATATATATATATGTATATCTTTCACAAATATCGCATAATTGTAATTTTAATAATGCAATCATATATTTATTTATTGTTCCTAGATCTTTTAAGAAGTTTCGTTCTCCAACAAACTCTAATCTATTTGCTTCAGTAGCTCTAGATATGAAATTTGCTATATTAGCATCTTCTCTATCTATATGTATTTTAGTTTCTTCATATATGTTTTGTTCTAAAAAACATAAACTTTGTTCTAAAGGACACCGTTAACTAAAATTTGTTCTAAAAAACCTTTAGTCAAATCAAAATCCATTTTATTAACAGATAATGCTACCCTTAATGATGTTTCCCATTTATCTATTGCTTCTTCAGTGTTTTTAACACTGTCTAAATCTAAATAAATTCCAAATATATTAATTGGTTCACTTTTTATATCTCCCATAGGTGTTTTATTCATAATAGCTTGAACTCCTACATATCCTCTTGTAGATTTATCAAAAATTGTTCTTCTCATGGTTGGTTGACTACCACTAGTACTGGGTATATCATTTATATTAGGGTTCCACTCAATTTTCAATGCATAATTAGGTTTAATATTTATAAAATTATCTTCTCGAAGAGTTAAATCTCCAATCTGTGTAATTAAATTATCTACTTCATAATTTTCATTTTCACAATTTGAACTTACCATTTTAGATTATGTCCACCTTATCCTTCAGGTATTTGTATTTTTTCTGAATGCCTTTTAATCTGACTTTTATTGCTTATCTTTATTTCTTCTAATTTCTTATTATCAAGTATTTTATTAATATCTTGCAATTTTTTCAATATTTTTTCTCCAAAATAAATTATCGTTTTTTGTATATCTGTTAAATCTTTTTCTATTTTTAGTGGACAATCTTGTTCTTCTAGCTTGTGATATTCATCCATTTAAATGATCTTCTCTATAATGCTTAGTTAGTTTTTCATGTCTGTTTACTTGGTTTTGTCTAAGTCTCATCCATGAAAAGATATGTTCCTCTATTTTTTCTTGAATTATTATCGGTGTTTCTCCAGATGTACCAAAAATTCTAAAGGAAGCTGGCCTAAAGTCCCAATATTTTCATTCTTTCTGGCAATCTTTTATGCTTCTATCTATGTCTTTTATTTTATCAAGAAGTATTTTACATCTTTCACTAGCCATTAATCTGATCTATATCCCAACTATTGTCATCAATCATATGTTCATCATCATAATCTCTAATTAGCTTGTTTAAATCTATGTCTAGGTCTGTGAATATAGGATTTTTAGTCGATTTGGTCCCACAAATTTGAGCCAAAAAACAGTTTAATCCCTTAAGTTGTTTTTTTTTCTTCGGCCACCCACATTTCGAAGAGTGTCACATGCACTGCACAAGAGAGGTAAAATCGTCATTCCACCATAAAACGACCTCGTTTTGAAGCTAGGTAAAAAATAAAAAATAAAAAATAAATAGTTCAATTGTTGCAAGCCCGACCGCCAGCAACCACTCGCTTGGGGTTGCCTTCGCCGCCCAAGAAAGTATATGAACCAAAAGAGTTTACCAGCTTGGCCCTTAAAGAAGAAAGCACTACTTCATGGGAAGTTTCCAAAGGTAAGTCCGACATCCTTTGAGCCATACCATAAGATATGCGAATGTCCCATTCCGGAAGTCCCTCACTCATAGACTGTAATCCAAGCAAGCATTGATCCATACTCACTTTTAAGTAATGTTTCTGGAGGATAGAGAAGGTCTCATTTTATTCCTTAAAAGGAATAGTCGATATACCACTACCCTATATGTAACAACACTAATGTCATTAGCCTAGCTAAAACCATTGAAAAGAAGCTTGTTCAAGCACTTGAAATGGAAGGGTCCGAAGGATAATGGGTAAGGGAAGTTCAAAGCCAACCAATGAGTCTAGCCCCTAGAGCAAGGATGAGACATTACCCACCATATATTTCTCCGAAACTGAGCAAGCAAGAAATGTTTTCTTGGCCGACAGAGGCAACCCCAGGCAAGTGGTTGTCGACGGTCGGCCTTGCAACAATTGAACCTTTTTTTTAACCTAGGTTCAAAACAATGTCATTTCATCATGGAATGACGATTTTACCTCTCACATGTAGTACACATGACAATCTCCACTGTGTGGGTGGTCGAAAATTGGTGAGGGACCGTTGAGGCTGAAAAAAAAAAACTTAAAGGACCGAATAGTTTTTTGGCTCAAACTTGTGGGACTAAATAGGCTAAAACCCTATATATATAAATATGTATACATAAATACATATAAATAAATATATATATATATATATATATATAATCAATATAGAAAGGAACACCTTTATTACATTATCAAGTTATGTTTTAAAAACTTGAGAATGAGATAGAAAGAATAAAACATAGATTAGAAGGATGTTTTTCTGATAACCCACTTCAATTTTGGGATAAAAATAAGATAGAAGCTAAATTAGAAATGAAAGATAAAGAAAACATCATTAGGGTAACACCTATGACATATAGTTTAGAAGATCTGGAAGAATTTAAGATACAGATATAGTAATTGATAAATCAAAAATTTACTAGAGCTAGTAAATCTCCACATAGCTCGCCAACTTTTATGGTTAGAAACCATGCAAAGATAGTAAGAAATAAAGCTAGTATGGTAATTAACTATAAGAAGTTAAATGATAATGCCATATTTGATGGATATTTCTTAGCACATAAAGAAAGTCTTATAAATTGGACTAAGAACAAAAAGATATTTTCTAAGTTTGATTGTAAGAGTGGATTTTGGCTGATAAAAATGCATAAAGAAAATATCCCATGCACTGGTTTCTCTACTCCACAGGGACATTATGAATGGTTAGTTATGCCATTTGGATTAAAAAACGCACCAAAGATATTCCAAAGAAAAATGGATGATATATTATAATTTCTTATTTGTTTATGTTGATGATGGTTTAGTCCTATCTGATGATCTAGATTCTCACTTAAAACATTTGGATGCATTTGTTAATTTATGTTTAGAAAATTTATTAGTCTTATCACAGAAAATTCAAAAATTCTTCAAAAAGAGAGAGAATTTTTAAGGTTGCAAGTAGACGGAACTAGTATAAAACTTCAAAGTTATATCCTTGAAAAAATATTAGCTTCTCCAGATAGATTGAAAGACAAAAACAAGTACAGAGTTTTCTTGGAATGTTAAATTGTGCTTCTGATTTTATTCAAAATTTATTG
The DNA here is from genome assembly GCA_028571225.1 of Parsonsia alboflavescens. NCBI lineage: Eukaryota > Viridiplantae > Streptophyta > Magnoliopsida > Gentianales > Apocynaceae > Parsonsia > Parsonsia alboflavescens. The sequence goes on along the minus strand of JAOXNR010053752.1, from coordinate 2,392 downwards.
CGTCTAAGAAAACCCTAATAGGAAATACTAAAAAAAATATAAAGTATTTAGGTTCAATAGATATTTAGAAGATAGAGTAAAAGAAATAAAAGAGAAATGTAAAGATTTACCTAAATTTCAATTACCAAAGAATAGTGATAATTTAATATTAGATGATAGATGCTATTAGTTGAATATTCTTTTGATATTGAAATTATTAAATTTGATAAAAATGTTTTAGCAGATTTTCTGACCTGAAATGGCAGATCTTATGAAAAAGATCATTGATATGATTAATGAAATGGATGCCCAAGTTCGATAAGACATAATGTCACAGAGATTACCAAGATTGCCCACTATCAAAGTGTAGAAAAAATTGATAGCCTATTAATGGCCGAGTGTTCAATGATAATGGCAACGATAGGAAACTATTCTGTTGCCAAGGAAGTCGCAGATAATTTACTAAAAAAGATAGAACTAGAAAGAGTTGAGATTCCAGTTACTAGAGAATATTCAACCCCAACAAGAAAGGATAAAGGTAAGAAGGAAGATATTTCTTTATGTCCTCAAAGGACAAAAACTCCTTCTGAAATTCTTATAAGAAATCTCAATATTTTACCACCATTCAGACACAGTGAGATTATGAGAGAATTATACTGTCTTAAAAATATAGATAACCGATATTAGATTTTTTTGCAATTTATCCTAGAATAAGTTATTTGGAAGATTCTGACCTAAATGAAATTAGATATTGGTATAACTTCGGAGCTGTAAACTCGATATTCATGACTTCGCCCGATTTTCTTGAAATCAGTTCACTAAGATTCTGGATTGAAAAGGGTGTTAAAGATTGCTACATCCATAATCCCATTATATCACCGCAAGATGTCTTGATGCCCAAATTCTTATCTGCAAACCCTGATTTCTACAAGGATGAGATCTACAATTCCTATCACTATATCCAATTGAGGAAAGCACAAACTTTTTTGATCAAGACATTAGACATGAAAAAAGATTTTTTAAAGTATAATGACGAAGATGTACATTATCGAAGAGCCATTGGAATCAGAATTGTACTCCACGAAATGGAAAGCTGCTTCAAGAAAGGTTTCGTAGTTATGGAGGAATGAAAAGTCACTCTTCAATAATGATAGCACCATCTAAATCAACACCACCATCAGCCGATAGATAATTAAACATGAAGATAAGGATGCTCGAAAGCGGACGAATCAAATCCACCCCTACAGCACAGGGGAGATATATGTCCAGCATGTCAGAAAAATAAAGATAAGGATAAAATGGAATGTGATATCAGTACAGAGGACAAATGAGATCATGACAAGAAGCCAGAAGAAGATAAGAAGACTATAAATAATCCTTGCCAGCCAAGTAATGATCTGGCCAGCTCAACATAAAAGACTTAAAGTTTCAGCCACCTCATACAAGGAGATAAGAACTTAGTAAATAAGTTTTAACAGCACAACAAAAGGAGTAAATGAAATTGGCCAACACATCAAAGAAGAGTAAATTTTTCTGCCAAGTGCAGCCGAGTAGATTGGATCAAATGTAATATAATGTACTTTACTTTCAGCGAAATGTAGTATAAAGAGGGGAGGAATGTAAGTGAAAAAAAAGGTCCAAACAAGTCTTAGAAGCCGAATCAGCCTTACAAAAGTCCTACCAACCAAATCTTTTCAGCTTCGTAAAAATTTCAGTCCTTGTACTTTCAACCTTGAAGAAAAAACCTTGCCTAAATTTCAGTTTTGGTGTGTATTTTTCTCAGCCTTTGTCAACCTTTGGTATAAGTAAATAAAGGAGTTTAATTTCATTCTCTATATTTCATAGAAGTGTGTTATTTCTTGCTCATAAACTTTTGTCAGTTTATATGTAAAAGTCCCCATATATTCCATACCCAAAATTTCCTTACAACTAAAGGTAGAAAATGAATTTAGGTTGTGCTGGGGTACTCTGAAGGGACAATAGGAAAGTTACCAGCTTTAAGGTTGGTGCTGAGATGCACGTTAAAGTTCCACCGGATACTCAGAGTAATTTTGGTCAAAGCGGAAACGAAGGCACTGAAGCATAGTGGACCTTTTTCTAAAAAGTTGAAAAATTTTATAATCTTTGAATAATATATTTTCTATGTATAGAGAATGAACATGAAACTTGAAAGAAATTACACAGACGTACCACTTGATATATTAGAAATAATTGCATCTAAACTGTTTATTGCTGATAGACAAAACTTTCATTCTGTATGCTGTACTTGGGATATTGCTGTTAGAGCCTATAATAGTCATAGTAACTACTGTTTCAAAGAATATCTTAGTGGAAAATTAGATAAGGAAACTAGAGATTTTATTTACTTCAACTTTACTTTTCTTAATTGTTTTAAATAATAAATTTTCACTAC
>JAOXNR010053751.1:0-13654 GCA_028571225.1 Parsonsia alboflavescens | reverse complement strand
TCCTAAACCCGAGAAAAATTACCAGTGAGTCTGTTTTTCATCCACTCCACTCATAGAAATTCTCCGATCTTCTATTTTTCTTTCCTCTCACCCAAACAGATAGGAAATACATTAGAAGATCTTTTGCATAGTAGATCAAAAAGTCCATATCCATTCCGCAGGACAAGATCTCCGCAAACTTGAAAAAGATCGTTCTCATCCTCTTTTATGTGAAAATTATTTAAAATCTTGGGACTCTGGATCTCGTTTCCTCATGGATTCGGGATCCGATTCCCTTCAAAAGCAAGGCACCAAAATTGGAATATAGCATAGTGAAATACAGAGTTACAACTGCCTTATAGCAATTTCACCATGAGTTGATCTAGTTTCTTTTACTCATAAATAATTTACCGTTGCTAGGGGTTGACCCTCTCATCTGGACATAGCAGAAGTTATGGACAGTCTTGGAATATTTTAGAGAATTGCTTCTTTAGCTTGCTCTTATGATCCCTCCAAGGGTAACGGAACATGAAAAGTAGCATGTTCACTCTACTACATTCCACACTTGAATAAAAAATTATGTCAGTTAAAACCATTCCTATTCACTTAATCTAGGTTTGCTAATTTCTTAAAAGTAACTTCCATTAACTGTTCATGACCTTACAAATTTCATGTTAGCGCATATGGAACAACGAAGGACATACCTGATGATGTTAGGTGCATATCAAGCTGTCTATAGAATCAAGGGTGGTGCTACAATTTATTGTGAAGTCAATGGTTTTCGATTCCAAGCTAAGGGCCACGAAATTGGCCGTTCTACACAAAATAGTGGGGTTCTCTATAGTGATAGTACGACAAGTTATGCAAGTAGTTAAAATTATTAGGTTATCGAATCCATGATGAAACAAGACATAAATTTCCAAGATATTTAAAATTTCTCACATAATAGGATGAGAATGATACATTTTCTTGGCTTTCTAGTGATCCCTATGAGATTTGTCCTTCATAGGCTGAGTTGGAAATCATATCTACTCACTTAAAGTCTTCTATTGTATTCCTTATCTGTTTGGATGAACAAAAAGAGAAATAGAAGAGAGAGAAACTAGAATGGAGGCCTAAACAGACGCATCCTAATTTTTCTCTACAAGAAAAATCTATTCCTATGGTAAGAATAATGATTCACAAATTTTCTAGTTACAATATGATATAAATAATCTTATTAAAGTAAACCAATTAAAAATATAGGCTTCTTATTAGCCAAGAGCCTAACTGCCAATCTATCCTTTTATTTAAAAAGGTCCAATACTTCTACACTATATCATGGATCCAACATAATTATTTTGAATTTTTAATTAAAGCCCAATATATATTTTTAAAATTTTTAGCCCATTCATAATTAATCTCATGGACCTATATACAAATTAATTAAAATACTAATACAAAATAAATAGCCATTTCATTATTTTATTAAAGCCCAACAATAATTAATCTTGTAGACTTAAGTGCAAATTAACTATAAGAGCAAATAAAATAAATTATTAATTTTATTCATGCCCAAAATAATTAATGCGAAGGATTTAAATAATCCTTAAATAATTATCAAAGCTACTTAGAATAAAATTAATTCCTCTTCACTTAATATTTTAGAATGATACAAAATCACTAAAAGACAATAGGATTTAAGGCACAATGCTCATAGCTCCATAAAATGACCAAATTACCCTTATTATATAGTAGCAATATACTTAGTCATTCTGAACACATTCTATAAACTGATAGTAGGAATATAAAATGATACATTGCTCTAATAACAAAAAGCCTGTTGAGATAAATCTCAACCCATAGCTTTTGACCTATATGTGTATTCACACATTTGCTCTTCTATGTAACACCAGCTATTGAGTTTAGGTCTTACGTATTATCGCATTACTCAATCACATCTACCATCTTTAGATTGCTTGTTCTTTTACCATTAAATCACAATGAATACTCACTAGAAGAATATTCAGTACAACAACAATTGTACTATCGAGACCTCGAGTTCAATGATTCAACTTAGATAATGTGATTTTTAGAAGATAAAGTTTTAAGGTTCATAATTTCAAGAAACACATCAAAGGAATTGTAGGACTCATCATAAAGTTCAAGACTAATTAGGTTGACCTATATCGGAAATCAACATCAACCAATCTCTTGATTTGGAAGACTATTCAACACCTTAACCCAAAGTGATTGAAAGCCCTAAATGTAGTCACTCAAAAACCCTAAGAAGAGCTCATAAGAACCTAAAAAAAGATTAAGTTTAATCTTGAATTTGGATTTACTCAAAGTTGAAAGTTGTTTGTAGGAGAAGTTAGTTAAATGAATTACAAAGATAAGAACTATATATAATTCTAAAACCCTAACAAAGACCTAATAAATCATACTTGAGGTTTAAGGACCTAATTACCCTTAAAAAATATCAAAAATTACAAAGAAAAGTCAAATCTTCCCAAGGACCTAAGTACCCCTAACAACCACATTTTAGCCAATTTTTGGCTAAACAGAACTGGATTAGCCCTTGTCCCTTAAATAGGTCATAGAACTGGCGAATGGCCACCAATTCACCGTTGCCAACTGCCAAAACCAATGGTTGCACTGCTCACGCTCAATTCCCTCCATTTGGCTCTCTTTTCACTTGTTTTCTTTGGTGCTTTCTTGTTGGCTTGTTAAGGCATGATTCTTGATGCATCTCGGGCTGTTTTCACGCATTCTCTACTCATGTTTTAAAGACAAAACTTCAAGTACAAATCCTTGTACACAATCCTCCATACTTCCATAGGTTCACTTCCAAGGAAGACTTCAAATTCTTAAATTCTTTGAGCTATTACAACCAAGTCTTTTGTCATCTTTGAAGTGTCATTGTTCATCCTTGGAAAGTCATTCTTGTATATGAAATACAAGTCCTTGAAGCTGGGCTTCAACCCTCATTGGAAAGATCACCTCTAGGATGCTTCTATGACTTGAAATGACATTCCTTGTAAACATGCTTTCTTCCATGAATCTTCTGTTCAATGAACTCCTCCATAAATAACTTACTTGATCATTCTGTTAATGTTAGGATTCATCCCTAATATCCATCGTTCCCCCCCACTTCAAAAGGATTCATCGAAACTTGAAGTCCTTCATTGAAAAGAGAATTATCATTCACTTTAATTGAATCATTAAGATAATAATTACCAAAGAGTTCGATACTCTCAAAGGCTTCACAAATGTTACCGTTCTTGGAAGTCACATCTTGAAAATGCCTTACCATTCCTTCCTTCAAATGTGGTGGTCTTTCCTTGATTGATATGTATTCCTTCTCATCAATAATAAACTCATTAGAAGAAGCAACATTGATACAGAATACTATCCACTCTAAGCCCCCAAGAAACAAAGTTATATCATTCAAAGCTTCAACCATAACTCCCAAAGGTTGGTGTCCCCACAAAGATTGGCATAAGGGTTCCCTAAATCTTGACATAACATATACAAGTCCTCCATTGAAAACATCAAATATACGTGTGAAATGAAATAAGAAAATACCCTTCACATATTCTAGAACTCATTAATTCATCAAGATGGTCAACATTATGCTCTTTTAAAAATAGGCGAAGTTTCCAAAACTTCCAAGATCTCGACATATCTTTGTTGATGGCACAAAACATAAACCATAGAGTCATATAATAGCACCAAACAAGCCAAATAGAGATTAAGCACATATCAAATACATTGATTTCATTAACAGGGAATTCCTCAACCTCTTCAAAGAACAATTTCTCATCATAGAACACCTCTTCACAAGATTTCAAGCAGCACTCTCCAACAATCATATGTGTCTTTTTCATATGTATTCCAAAAACATGCTTCCAAAACAAGATATTCAAGAAACTAGGACTATCACAAGTCTAAAAAACAACTTATTAGGGGATTTCTTAATTCATCACAAATTGAAATACACACTAGATTAAAAACAATTCTAAGGACTTCATTCAAGATATTCAAGCTAGTTCCATTGATCATTTGTCTTCCAACATGAACTAATGGATTGAATTTTATCAATTCAACTCAATACCCTAACCAAGTATTGAAAATCCTATGTAGTTATCTAAGAACCCCTAGAAAAGGAATTACACTATTTGATTGAAAGTTATTTGTAGGAAAGTTGATATGAGATTACAATCATAATGCCATATAAATAGGCAAATACATAAGAAAAACCCAAATAAACTTCAAAGGTATTAAATACCCTTAAGATATATTAAAATTACATGAAAACCCAAGAAAAGTCAATAAAAATAGAGTTTTCTGGGTCAAAATTCAATTTGGTTCGATCAAAACTCAACTTGACTCGATAAAAATTGAGTTTGTCTGGCTGACAAACCCATGTCGGTTAGCTGCTATAAACGAGCACTGGTGGAGGCTGTTAGAGTTCTATTGGGCTTTGGTGCGGTGGGCTGGCATAGTCATGTGGACGACATCTTCCATTTTTGAGAAATTGTCGACTGTTTTCTACCATTCTCAAGTCGTTTTCGAGCTATTTCAATCCTTATTGTTATGTTGTGTTTTCTGAGCCTAATTCACTCCAATATCCATGCTTGAATTTGAAGTACATATCCTTATACTTGAAGTATAAGTCCTTGTAAGCACAATTAACTCCAAGAACTTTATCTCCAAAGTGTTCTTCCTTTGATGGCATCCAAGTAGCTCCCACCAATGCTTGTTTGGTTCAAGAGCACATAAAGTACTTCTTTTAATCATTTAATCATGGGATTCATAAGAAGAAATAAAATACATACTTTCATGTTGTTATACACATCATGAAGCTTCACAACTTCAACTAAGGTAAACTTCTCAATATGATATGATTCATCATAACTTCGCAACAAGTATGAATTTTCTTCTCAAAAAGTTTGTTGTAGTGGAAAGGGATACATATCAATCAAGGAGAGACCACCATCTTTAAAGGAGGGGATAGTAAGGCATAATCAAGTGATAACTTCCAAGAAGGATAACTTTGTTCAAGCTTTTGAGAGCATTGAACTCTTTGATAAGTATTGTCTTGATGATTCAATGGAAGTTAGTGAGAACTCTCTTCTCAATGTAGGACTTGAAGATTCGAGGATGAATCTTCTTGAGGTGCTTGTAATGATGGAGGTCACAGAACATTCATATCATTAATGGAATCATCAAGGAAAATTGAGGAGTTAAATGAAAGGAAGATTCATAGGAGAAGATGTGCTCATTAAGACCTTCATTTGAAGTTTAGGAGACTATGGATGCTTTCAAGTCATGACTTTGCTGAGAATGATCCAAATCGTGACTTGAAGATTGATTACAAAGACTTGTATTTGAATTACAAGGTTGGAAGGGAAGATTTGCTTGATTTAAAGACCATTCAAGAGTTGAGAAAGAGTTACCAATGAATGATTTCAACTCATGGATGGTTCAAGGCTTTGAAGACAAAGGTGGGAAGATCCTATGAGAAGAATAAAGCCTTGGAAACCTTGGAAGTCATGAGGGAAAGCTTTGAAATGTTTTTGGCTAGATGGAAAAAGTTTGGCATGAACTGGCATAGAGATGGCACAAATGGCGCTACCGAGGGTGGCATCCGGAGCAGGAGCATGCCATCCAGAGCCGGACACCAATTTTCCACAATTTCCAGTAGCTATCCGCTGCACCATCCGGTTCTATGCTTGGTGCCCAATGTAGTCTTCCCCTGTTCACTTAATTCTTGTTAATTGACCTTTCTTCATTCCTTTTGGTCATTAACTTATTTTAAGAGGGTTTTAAGGTCCATTGAAAAATGTAAGACATAGCTTATTGTTCTTACATCTTAGACTATAAATACTTTCTTTGCAATAATTAAAGCAACAACTTTTCTACAAACAACAATAACAATGAGAAATTTTTCTTTCTTAGATCAAACTTGATCTTTGAGTGGGTTTCTTCAAGAAATTTTCTAGGGTTCTTGAGATATTTCAGAACAGGCTTTTCAATTACTTGGCTTAGGAATTGAAATTGTCTACCAAAACAATTAGGTTGATTGATTGTTAGCATTAACTAGAGGTCAATCTAATTTCTAAGCTTGAAAAACTTGATGAGTCTTGGAAATTTGAGTCAATTTTTTATGGATCAAGAGTTGGACCAACATAAGGAGAAACTTCATACAAGATCACATCATATTTTTGTATCAATGCTAAGGTTTTTATTAGGAGGTTTGCCTAACTTTAATTGCTTTCTTTGTTTAGTGTATTCATCTTATTTGTTTCTTTGAAAATCTAAGATCTATGAATGTTTTTGTGTTTGTTCTTTTACATTAATCCTAATTCTTCTTTTATGATCCATTGTGATTGTGTGAATTGTGTTCAAAGCCAAAAACAATGGCCAATTCAATTTGTTTGGTGATTATACTTCTTCTTCATCTCTACAAAAAAGAGAGAGAGAGAGAGAGAGAGATATCAAAGAGCTAGAAATTCAAAAATCTCATTAAAAAAAAGTACCAAAATTTGAAATTATGCTTGATCTTGCTATCGTGAATTGAATTCTACTTGAAAAGTTGATCAAATTGAAGGATAGAGATTGAATTGTGAGCAATTATGTTGAATTGCCTATTTGCCTACTCAAAACTTGCTATTGGGGCACTTGAAATCATTGAAATTGATTGAATTTTGGATCACAAATCTTCGACATTAAGGTGTTTGATGAAATGCCAATTCTCTATTTTCTTTAAGTTCTAAGTGTTTGGTCATTTGTCTTATGTTGATTGACCTCACATTTTGAAATTCTTAACTCTTTGGCTCTTATTTGTTCATTATAATTGACTACTTGATTGAGTTGTGTGGATACTTGACATGCTAATGCTTGAGGAGTTGCATTGCCCAGTTTGAGTTGATTAAGAACCTCAAGAAGAGTTTGGAATGGTAAAAGGTGAAAGGGGTGAGATCATTTGAGCGAGTAAAAGCCTCAATTGAGTGACATCTTCTTTCTTCTAATGAGTTTCTTGTAGTGGAGAAGGGATAAATATTAATCAAGGAGAGACCACGACCTTTAAAGGACTGGATGGTAAGGCATAATCAAGTTATAACTTCCATGAAGGATAACTCTGTTCGAGCTTTTGAGAGCATTGAACTCTTTGGTTAGTATTGTTGTGATGATTCAATGAAAGTTAGTGACAATTCTCTTGTCAATGTAGGACTTGAAGATTTGAGGATGAATTCTCTTGAGGTAAGGGGGAATGATGGAGATCAAGGAACATTCATATCATCAATTGAATCATCAAGGAAAACATCCATTGAGGAGTTCAACGAAGGGAAGATTCATAGGAGAAGATGTGGTTATAAAGACCTTCATTTCAAGTTTGGGAGACTATGGAAGCTTTCAAGTCATGACTTTGCTGAGAATGATCCAAATCGTGACTTGAAAATTGATTACAAAGACTTGTATTTCAAATACGAGGATGGAAAGGAAGATCTGCTTGTTTTTTAAGACCATTCAAGAGTTGATGAAGAGTTACAAAAGAAGGATTTCAACTTATGGTTGATTCAAGGACTTGAAGATGACGGTGGGAAGACCCTAAGAGAAGAATAAAGCATTAGGAACCTTGGAAGTCATGAGGGAAGGCTTAGAAATGATTTTGGCTCGATGGACAAACTTTGGCACACAGTTAGCATGAGCAGGCTCTATTGGTGTAACCGAGAGTGCCATCCAATACTGGACGGGCACGCTGGACACCAATTTCCATCAATTTTCAATTGCTATCCACGACACCATCCAGCTCTGGGCTTGGCTCCAAACAAAGTCTTCCCCTATTCACTTAATGCGATGTTTTCATAATTTTTATTGAACTTTCTTCATTCCTTTTGGTCATTTAATTTATTTTAAGAGGGTTTATGGTCCTTTAACCAGTGTAAGACATAGATTAGGGATCCTTACATCTTAGACTATAAATAGTCTCTTTGCAATAGTTAAACTAACAACTTTTCAACAAACACTTTATACAACGAGTGACTTTTCTTCCTTCAATCAAACTTGATCTCTGAGTGGGTTTCTTCAAGAACTTTTCTAGGGTTCGTGAGATACTTCAGAAAGGGCTTTTCTAGTAGTTTTTTTACAGAATGAAATTATCTACCAAATCAATTAGCTTGGAGGTCAATCTAATTTCTAAGCCTGAACAACTTGGAAATTTGAATCAATTTTTGATGGATCAAGAGTTGGGCCAAGATAATGAGAAACTTCAACTTGTAATCACATCAATATCTCCCTTGTACGTTGTGAGCTTCCCAATCAATAAGTGTCACATGCTCATTTTCTCCCTTTTGCTTCACTTAGGATCTCTTGGACTTGCTCATTTCCAACAATTTCTTGAAGATCCACTTAACCTTTCTCTTCATTGGTAATTGAGAAGTTTTCTCTTTTGGGTACCAATCTCTCCCATGTTGGTCATTGTGAAACACCATGTCCATATTAATTGCATTTGAAGCACTTGGGGCTTTCCTTTCTAGGAATTTGTGTTAGTGTCTTTTCCCTTTCTCCATGATTCGCCTTCACCTCTTGAATTTCAGGTTAAGGCTCCTCTTCTCTTGATCTTACACTTTGCACTTTAATTCATGAAGAAGTAACATGATGTGAACTCTCATTAGATCTCCCACATGAGCTCCTTCCATTAGACTGTTATCTTCATCCTCCTTTTTTGGTGATCTTTCATTCCTCTTATTTCTTTTATGCCTCAATGGTTTAACATGTTGGTTGCAGTAAGAATAAAAGTCTTCATCCCTTCTTGTCCCCCTTGTGCTTCTTTTAACTTTATGGTCACAATAGCTTCCATCAATATTCTCCATTTGCTCTTGTTTTCTTCTTGGTAGACTCCCTAGATATTGTTTTCTATCAACTCCTTTATATGGCAGATACTCTGTAGAAGAACTAGGTTGATTTTTACCTCCCATTTCTCTTTGTTGCACTTGTTTCCTAGGAGTTTTAGATTGGAGATCATCTACATTTCAAAGTTTTCAACTCTCGAGTTCAAGTCATTTCTCATCTTATTCATGTTATTTGAGAGTTCACTTATCATTTGCACCATTCTTTCCATGAAAGTGGTCATACAAGTGTTCATGACATTCCTTTCGATATGTGATGAAGAAGATGCTCCTCTTCTCGTGTTTTACCTATAAAGAATGACACACAAAAAGTTTGGAATATGTATATGTCCTCACCTTCACTCATGTATATCACTCAATCAATGGCATTTACTCACTCTAAAGAGCTCACCCCTTTTGAATTTTTCCATTCTAGCTGTTCTTTCAAGTTCTTAATTAACTCACGAGAGCAATGCAAATCACTTAGGCAAGAATACCAAATGATCCACACAAATCAATCATTTGATCAATTAAGATTACCAAACAAGAACGAAAGAGAATAGTGTTTCCAAGAGGTAGGTCAATCAACTCAAAGCAATTGATAAAACACTTAGAATCCAAAGAAATAGATGAAAGGCATATTATCATACACCTTGAAGTCAAAGATTGTGATCTTAAATTTTGATATGTATTTCAATAATTCATGGCCCTTGGTCTCAAATTGGCACTAACAATAGGAGAATCAACTTCAGTTTTCTACAAGTCAAACAATTCTCAATGCTTTCCTCTTCTTTTTCTGTACTTTTCTACAGAAATTTTAGAAACCTTTGTTTTTCCTTGCTCTAATCTCCCCCCCTCCCCCCCCCCCCCCAATTTGTATTTTTCTTTTATACATATAGGAGATAGAAATAGAATCACCAAATAAATAAAACTAGCCCTTGTTTTTGGCCTTAGGCTTAATTCCAACAAATGAAGAGATCACAAGAAGAAACTAGGATAGATGTAAAAGAACAAAACACAAAAGTAATCATAAGATCATATAATTTCAAAGAAACAAATATGATCTTAACACCTAAACAAGAAATCAAATAAAAGATAGGGAAACCCTAGCTCGGATACCAATATGATGTGATTCTTAGAAGATGAAATTTAAGGGTTCATAATCTAAAAAAAAACACACCAAAGGAGTTGTCAGACTTATCATAAAGTACAAGGCTAATTAGATTGACCTATGTTGGCAATCCACATCAACTAACCTCCTAATTTGGAAGCTATTCAATACCTTAACCGAAAGTGATTGAAAGCCCTAAGTGTAGTCACTCAAGAACCCTAAGAAGAGATCATAAGAATACAAGATCAAGTTAGATCTTGAATTTTGATTCACTTAAAGTTGAAACTTGTTTGTAGGATAAGTTAATTGAAGTACAAATCCTTGTACACAATCTCCATACTTCCATAAGTTTACTTGCAAAGAAGACTTCAAATTATATCATTCTTTGAGCTATTTCAACCAAGTCTTTCGTCATCTTTGAAGTGTCATTGTTCATCCTTTGATGTGATCTCAATACGGTACCCTTCATTCATCAAATTTCAACCACAACAATTGAAAACAATTCCCAATATTTCATCAAGAAGTTATGCCAGATTCATTGATCTTGTTATCTTCCAACATCAACCAATCATTTGAATTTCATCCATTCAATTCAACACCCTATCTTAATGATGAAAACTCCAAGTATATATCTAAAAACCCTAGAATTCAATTCAACACCCTATCTTAACAATGAAAACTCCAAGTATTTATCTAAAAACCCTAGAAGTGTCTTTGATGAATACACTCAAGAATGTTTGGTTTGGTCCAAGAGGATTCTAAAAGTTTGAATTAAATTGGTTGTCAAAAGTTGTCTTCAAAATACAAACAAAGAGAATATTTATACTCTAACAACTAAGAAGCCCTGATTTAAGTATTATAGTGGTCAAAGGACATTAATAACCTCTTAAAATAAGTCAATTGATCAAGAAAAGTGATACAGATTGAATTTTTAGAAAAACTTTGTACATTTATGTCTTAAATGAATCAACGCAGTCCCGAATAGAGTGGAAGGAAACTAGATTGTTGGTTCTTGAAGCAGCAGACCAACTTGATCATCTTGGAAACAAAAGAGCTCATAGGACTATAGTAATGGCTCAGGTAAATTCATGTATTGCTATACTTCTTTGTATAATTTTCTTCTTCCTTCTCCTCCCTTATCAACCTTTCTATGGGTTCATTCATTTTGCTAGTTTAACAATCAAGTTGTGCGGCTCCAAATATGGCTTTAAAAGTTATTGATATGGCAATGCAAGTACGCAGGGGCCACTTCATTATCCGATCACACCGTTCTTGCCCATCTAAGGGCTACTACAAGGATATTTAGAATTGCAGATGCCCATGATGAAGTTCACTTGGGAACAATTGCAAAACTCAAACTTCGAAGAGCTAAGCTCTAATAGAAGATCAAAACTTATAACCAAAAGGAGGAGACGACCATATATATCAAAGAGAGAAAAGCTAATAAAGGTGGAAACTTCAAATATGCTTATGAATGAATGGCAGCAGCATATGACAAATTCTAAGTTGGATATTCTTTGTCATTGCATGAACAATAGAGATTTGTTGTTCTAAATGGCTGTTGGTTGAAATTAAAAATTTGCAATGCATGAATATGTATATATGAGAAATTAAAATGGTAATTTTTAATATTCTTAGTAAAATTATTATTGGCCATTTGAGCTTACCTTTTCATCCTTTCTTGCAAGACATTGTTGATACATGGTAATTTAATGGTCATTTTAATTAATTTTTTCATATTATACACATAGAGTCCTTATAAAATATTTTCCTCTCCTTTATTCTTAATGTTCTTCTCTATGGAGAATATTTTAGGGGAAAAAATTTACTTTAATACCGGCAAAATGATTACAAATTACTTATAATTAGAGAAGGGAGAGGGTTTATTAATAAATGTTAATAATAATGTCTTTTCATATTCCTTTAATTAATAAATATTGAAAATGACATTTTTTTATACCCTTCCCCTACTCTTAACCATTTCTATTCCGTCATTTCATATTAACTTCGTTCCATTGAACTTAAATGAGGAAATATTTTGCTTTGAATATTTTTTCGTTGGACTAATATTTAATTATCTGTGATTATATTCACTTTTTAGGAATCTCTCCGTGTCGAACCTCGTATATTGGGGAAACCGTTTATGACCACTAAATGGCTACCATTAATATGATTTAAAGGTTTTTTATTTTAAAGATTTTTTCCATAAATAAGACATAGATTGTGTAGGTGGAAATGAAGATGGACAACAAATGTCATTAATTCTATAGCAGAATTCTATAATTTTTATCGAAATTCATTCCTTATTAATAATTCTTACTCTCTTTGTCCTTCATAAGTGGTTAGTTGCCGTTTCACGTGGATTAACGGACAATAAAATATGTATGTTATGTCTAAAAGTCCCTTATCAATCTCTCATATTTATCGACACAATTGAATTTCTTCACAATAAATATAAATATAAGAGAGTATTAAATGAAAGGCAAGACTAAGAAAAACATGATAAATATGTATTCAGAAATAGAAAATGAGTTATATTAAGGGACAAAAAAACAACGCTAACAATTATCATAAGAGATAGTGGGAGTATTTAAAATACCTAGCAAAGCCAAGTACTTCTTCCATTCAATATTATAAGTCGTTTGTCTTCATATTTCAAATAGATTAAGAAATAATAAATACATGCATGTTATGTCTAAAATCTCATATATCCTTTATATTTATAACCCAATTATACTTCATAAAAATAAATCCAACAAAATATTAAATGAGAGGTAAAATTAGAACACCATAATAATATGCATTAATAACTACAAAACTATTATTATAGGCCAAGATAAATGGCAACTAACAACTTACAATTAATATGGGAATGAGGTAGTACTTTTACAGTGGTTAAAGTCAACTCAACATGTCACATGAACTTTTTAATTAATATTAAATTTGCTCAACAAAACAATTAAGTCAGATTTATGGGCTAGAGGCAAAACAATTTTCTCATTCTTTAATTAATTTCTACGTCATTCTTCAACATTTCTCAAGTCAACCCAAATTCTGTAATCGAATTAATATCCAGCTTCTCTCAAAATTATGGTTGTTTTCTTCTCATTCTATAGGCTATATATAATAGCTAGAACTTGAATTCACTTGGATCAACACAAAAGACTCTCATCTTTTTAACCAAATCTTTTGGAAATTGAAGAAGAACTAATGGCTTTTCGTTGCACAATATTATTAATTGTTGTTCGAGTAATCATCCTTGGATCAGGTAATTTTTCTCATGTGTACATATACATTGAAATATATTTCTTCAAATTAAGCCGTTATTATCCTTAATCCCAAAATCATATCCACTTTCATTTGTTTTCAATACTATGTATACCTCCTAAGCTATAGTTTTCCTTTCAAGACTTATCTACATCGTTTTGTTGTTTTACTACTTTTTTTTAATGGATCTTGAAATGTTCTCAAATCTTCAGCAGCTCCAAAAACTATGAGCATCATCTTCCATTCTCTATGATATGGAACCTCCATCTAGTTTAGTTTCTACTGCTGTATTGCAAACAAGATCCTTTGTTGTTGTCGGCAGACTTCATTAATGTCGTTAACTTGATTTTTTTTTTTTTTTTTTTGTTGCATAGGTTGAATAGTTAAGTTCCAATTTTTCCTCATATATTGACCAATGTAA
>JAOXNR010053750.1:0-13655 GCA_028571225.1 Parsonsia alboflavescens | reverse complement strand
GGGGGGGTGTTGGTAACAAATTTGAATATAGAAGATAGATGTGAATCTTACATTGTTAAAATATTTGAGCGGATTAGGCCATAAATCCTCCTTGATTATCTCTGCCACCTGCAGTTATAAGAAGAAAGCAAATATGGACTTTCATAGAATGACATACAACCGCATCTGCAGTACATGGATAATTTGTAAATATTGTCAACAGTTATATCTGTCGGCAACTGAATTTTGATTAACTTTATTATGAGCAAAACCCCATAAAAATTGAAAATACATGACAATTGCATCAAACATCTTTGCTCTCAGATGCAGGATTTACCTCATCAGTGGGTCCCTCTACCTCAGAAATATCTTTCTGTTGTGTTTCAGAGAACCAACTAAAGAAGCTACAATGATAAAAGAGAGAAAGAGTGAAGACTACATATATGGCAGATACTGAATCCAAATTAATTTTCTGAAGTACTGGGATTTCAGGATATAGGATCAATCAGTGGTTGTCTTTCATTAAATAAAAGTATTTAATGAACAAGGGCCCACAACATAAATGCTAATGTGTGGCTATATATAGTTTCTCTAACCAAATGAAGGGAAGCCAAAAAGCACATGTGCATGACTGTCAAATGGATACTCGCACAAGACATTCATTTGAAATGAACACATTTCTGGTAAGAGTCATCATCATTGTTAAATCTAAATGCAGTTTATAGTTCACTTCAATTTGAAAGGACACGCTTGACAAGATACTCAACTAACCTAGGAGCAAAAAGACGTCAGAAAAGCTTTAATTTTCATCAGAATATACAATAGAAATGCAAAAAAATTAACAGATGAAAACAAAGAGCACTATCTATCTATTAGAACTGCAATCTTTCAGTATACATCCAAAATATTAAAACATCCAAATTTTATCTATATTTCCACACAAATAGAATGAAAGGCAGAGGAAATTAACTCCATGGCATATTACCTTTTGTCCCAAACTCCAAATATCTTGATGCAAATTTTTAAATAAAAGAAAACTGCAACTTTACCTGTCATCAGGTGGTGGTCTTTTGTTTCCTTTCTTCTCATGATTTCCTCCATTTGCAGTCCCCTTCACATTGAAATTGCAATTTTTGTTATTTATAAAGAGCTAAGGGCTTAATATTGTCAAGACAAGTGGTTACCATGCCTTCCCTCCACTTGATATCTGTACCAGTTATCTTTGTTGTTCCTTCATCTAGGAATGTAAAGGTCTTTGTGAGCTTTGAATCTTCAAAATAAGGATTTGGCTTGAAGTTCTGAAAGTTAAGAACAGTATTTCATTAGATACCAGTGAAAATTACAGATAACTAGACAAGAACTCTCTCAAGTCAGCAATGCACT
This sequence comes from Parsonsia alboflavescens, assembly GCA_028571225.1. Classification (NCBI taxonomy): domain Eukaryota; kingdom Viridiplantae; phylum Streptophyta; class Magnoliopsida; order Gentianales; family Apocynaceae; genus Parsonsia; species Parsonsia alboflavescens. The sequence goes on along the minus strand of JAOXNR010053750.1, from coordinate 12,293 downwards.
TTTTGTTTTTCTTATTAAGCTTGTAGTGGCATGACTGTAGACTCACAAATGTAATCGAATAGCCTGACTTTACATCCTTAAAATCCTCCACATCAAGAGAATCTAAGAACTTGAAGATCTGCATACAAAGTAAACATAACAATAAAACAATCAGTGATCAACTCAATTCAAATGCTCAAAAATAAAGGACTTCAGGAAAACTATGAAAGAACAAGATTGATCAGACAACAAGTAAAAAAGAAACAAAAAGATGGTTCAGAACTAAAAACCCTGATGAATATTACTTAGAACAGACCTTCTGCTCTTCCTCATTCAATAGGTCACCAAGTGCTGGATGACTTAGGAACTGCAATGTGCAACACGTACTAGTCATTCATGTGTCACATTCCTCAAATCAATTTTCACTAATGACTCATACTAACTGGAATTGGAATGATAGATTGACTTACAGCAGTTAACCAGAAATCAGGGATAGATTTAATAATCTCACTTCTTCTAACATAAACGGGCCTCCTTAATTCATTGTATTTTTGTTCAACCTCCAGTACCTTGTCACTTGCTTCTTCATTGACCTGCAAGCAACATGAAGCCTTATGTTCCTATGTTTTAACTGGCACAGTTATCAGCAGATACAAGTTCAGATTAAGAAAAGCATACAACAATTATACAACATAATGCTAAATGCATCACATAAAATGCATAGGCATATGTACAGCATTTAAAAACTTCAATGTACAACTCTCAAAGTGTAACAAACTTAATCTTCAAGGATAAAGCCAGTTACTGAACAAAAGCACCTCCTGGCAGGTCCTAGGCCTCAAGAATTGATTCTATTTCCCCCACCCTCTTGAAAAAAATAACAATTCAATAAATATAACTATGTGGAACCTTTGAGTATTATAGCAAAAACTACGAAGCAAAGCATCTGACTCTCAATCTTCAGGGTAAGATACTGCTTTAAGGTCAATTGAATTCATGAAGCCCTTCTCAGCATTTGGAGAATTTCCAAACTCATGCAACATGATTTGCAAATTCAATGGAAACAAATCAAAATCCTTATGCATGATAATTGCATCAAGTAGATAGAAAAGGGAAAAATACTGATTTCAGTAATGAAAATGGCAGGCTTTATTTATTTCTTATTTTGAGGGGTGTGTGTTTGGGGGGGGGGGGGGGGGTATGGATAAACTGCGTTACGGGAGGTAATATGATGAAAGGAAAATCCATTGGATAAGGTAACAAGAAGTAAAATAAGATTTTGCACGTATGCGAATACAAGGGTACTAAAGTTCACTGACATACTGCGTGTATTTAAGCAGTCAAAGCAAACAAAATCTCTGCACACCATCTTCCAAAATGAATGTTAATGTTGGCAGAAAGCTCAGCAAAAACATCTTTTGCAGATTTTGCAAAGGTTGTTCTCCCTTCTCCCTGCCCCTCAACCAACTCTTTTTGTAGATTGCAATGTTTATGACAAGATAGTGAAGAAAATATTGTTCTTCTGGCAACGTATATCATAGGTTTAGAGCAGGAACCACTAGAAATCAAACAGACTGCAAAACTACTTGAGGTTTGGAAGAGTAAAGTGACTCCCATTTCTTGAGAGAAATCAAATGACAGTGCATGGAAACTCAAAAATCATGAGACAAATGTACAGGGTTACATGGAAGGAGAATTAGGGAAATGAAACAACGAAAACAACCACCACTTACCCCGATCATACAAGAGTAGGAATTCAACCAAAGAGAAAAATGTATGAATTTGGAATTTTTCTCTTTTCATTTTCATATCAATACCGACATACACCTTATCCCTTGATTAAAAAGCCTGATTAATACGCATCAAAAGTCAGTGAAAAGGATAGTATAGTTTTAATATGGTACATGATAGGGATCAAGGAGCTACCTTAGCATTGGTGGAACTTGATAGATACCAAGGATCAATCATATCAATAATGGAATCATTAAGGATGATATTCATGGAGGATTTCAATGAAGAGAGCATTCATGGAAGCAAATGTACTTATAAAGACATATTCTTCAAGAATGAGAGTTCATGACTGCCTTCTAAATACGGTCCCTCTTGTGATGTAATACATGGCAATGAAGTTTTCTTTATAAAGACTTGTATTTCAAATACAAGAATATGGATTCAAGGATAAAAAACGAAAGGGTAGCATTGAAGCAAATCAAAAAAGATCAACTTGAAGATGAAATCATGTTTCATGAAGTTAAACTTGTAGATGAAGACCAAGTTAAGAGCCTTGGATTATGATCAAAGTGGAAGACTCATTTGAAGAGTTTGAAAGTCTGGAGATATGCCTAAAAGACCCTAATTCAAGTCCACAAAGAGTGCAAATTAAAGACACAACAAAGCATGGAACAAAGGGCAAAAGAAGAGGCATGGAAGGCTGGAAGAAGGGGGATCCGATGCCTGACCAAGAGCCATCCAGCGCTGGCTCAGCACAAATCAAGAATAGGAGGCTTTCCAATAACCGTCCGGCGCACCATCCGTCGCCGGACAGGCACCAGGTCAGCCCACTTTCTTTGATTTCTCATGTTATTTTGATTATGTATTAAGGGTATTAAGTCTAATTACCCCACCCAAGAATTATTAGGCTAATTTAGGGCTTTGGGACTATATATAATTCCTTATCTTCGTAAGAACAAAGAACCCACAAACAGGTAATCTATTTTGAGCGATAAAATTTAAAAGATCAAACATGGTCTTTCATGAATGCTCTTGAGAGTTCCTATTAGTTCTTGAGCCACTTCATTTAGGGCATTCAATCACTTTGGTGTGAGGTATTGAATTGCCTATCAAATCAAGAGATTGGATGTTATTGAATTACCAACAAAGGTCAATCTAATTTCCCTTGAATCTTTAATGAGTCCTATCTTTTCATTGATTGATTTCTTGTATGAATGAACCCTAACAACCTTCATCCAAATCAAGAAATCACATCAGTACACTTCACAAAATAAATAAAGGCTAAAAGCGCTTATGTGTTGATGAAAACTTTATAGTAAATTATGGTGTAAACTTGTACCAACAACACTGTAGTATTCTATAACACAGTCCGTACCACAATAAGAATAGACAAAAAGACAAAGTCCTGAATTTTTGTTCATGATCTTGCATCCCTTTGTAGTATATTCCCTGTAGCATGCAATCCGATAAAGACATTACATTTCAAATGAGAGCACGAAATCCAATTTGAAAGTTTTGCTAGATGTCATTTGCAACAAAGAGGGAAGAGGCCTATGAAGAGGGAAAAGTGCACATGTTCCCTGCTAAACCTAAAGATACAAAATTTTCTGAATAAGAGTAAACATATTGAGATTCTTTGAAAATTTTAATATAATTGGCATAACAAAAACAGATACAGAAGGGAAAAGGAAGATAACTAGAAAACTTTATTTGTTTCAAATCAGTACCATAGCAAGCAACTCCTCTTGAAAAGGACCTCTTATTTCCAGCATGCAAAGTAGCATGATACTATTAACTAATTTATCGGTCATTCATTATTCAACGCAAAACACAAGTGCATTATTTTGTCAATGAACCCTGATTCTGTTTTCATCTTATCACTGATTTCTTTCTCCAAGGTTCAAAGAATTCTAGAGTGAAGTTCAAAATAGTTGTTCAGCTACTGCTTTTCCTTTTTGCCCCCTCACCTTCCTATTCAAAAGATATTAGGGTGTCTTCCACTCCATCCCCTCCATTTTTCATTTGACTGTACACATTCTGGAAAGTGGTTACATATGGTCCGTTTTAGCATAGGCACCTCTCTTTGAAATTTGGTTGAGTTCAAAATGGTACAAAAATAAATTATCATGGCTGCTTCGCCCAAAGAACCTCCTTTAATGCTACCATGATCCTAACACCAATTCTCCTTCCTACTATTTCAAAATAAGGAACTTGAAAAGGGGAGCCTTCTCAAAAACTCAAGAGCGTTTAATTAGCAATGCATTATACAAATAAGAAACCAGTTATTTCTACCAAAGGAAGAAAATGCGAAAAAGATCCTTCATTTGCCACATTTCCCTTTGTATTTAGCCTCAAAAATTATGGAGGAAAAAGAAAAAGCCGAGGTTAATGGCGTTTCACCATCTCCTGTTTCATTGTTAACCTACTTTTCACAAATTCACACCTTAAACTTTCAAGATGCCTTTAATTTCGGAACATGCAACCAGCATAAGAAAACCTTCCAGGTATTAAAATATTAAAACACAAAAAAAAAAAAAAAAAAAAAACAATAAAATAAAATAAAATCTCTTCTTTTAAGAAAATAGTTGCCCAAAATATTCGGATGTTGAGAAAATCCTTCCACATCTTACTTGCAGTGCAAAAAGAGGAAGCCTAAAGGAAAAATTAATCGTCAATCACAACCAGGAATAGTTGCCGCTGTAATTTACGCCAACCCTCAATGCAGAAACAATCAAAACCCTAGCGGCGCACATTGACAGCCAAGTGTAGAATAAGCAATTCTGACAAACATAATGCTGATTACAAAAATTAAAAGCACTTTCCCCTATCAAAATCACAATAGACGGAAAAAAGAACAAGAACAGTCCACATATCTATAATTTCTCTAAACGTGAACAAAACGTAACCTTTTCAAGCTCATCTTGAACTTCTTGAAGCTTTTCGATGGAGAGAACAAGTTCTCCGTCAATGTGATCGGAGTCTTCCTCCGGTTCGGCAGCCACCTTGGTTTTCTTTCCACGCTCGGCCAACATGTCCTTTTTGAACGGAAGTAACGTAATCGTGGTTGTTCGTTGAGCTTAAACCCTAGCCTGGAGCGAAATTGAGAAGAAGGGAGCGTCTAAGAATCGGAGGGGCTTTTGATGGCCAGTTTTTGGTATGGAGGCGAAGCGCTCTAACGTTGCTTCAATGAAAACAAGGTGTCTCTGGTCTGGTGCGTTATATACTTTTTTATGAGTATTTTATCAACATTATATTTTTAATACATAATATACTTACTTTTCAAAATAAAATAGGGGAGTTTTTCATTTCTACCCAAATTCAAAACAATTATTTCCTATTTATTCAAATCTTCACAATATTTCACATGTTCATATATAAAACTAACTTTTTATTTTATATTCATTTTTATATTTTCTTTAAAAAAACAAAACTTAACATTTATTCTCCTTTAACGTATATTTACTATCTTATTCCTTGACATTCGACACACATAACTACTAAACTCAACAAGTTGTAAAAATGAATTGAAAAAATCACAACTACCATCATTCATTTGATCAAATCAAAGGTTTCAGTCTATAACTATGAAAACTGCTCAACGAACTATTCCTTACTGAAGAGAAAGCATTTTTTGTGTTCGGTCGTCAAGTTGATTTTTTTTTTCCCACAATCAAGACGACGAAGATAAGTGATGTTCGAAGGTGCATTGTTTGATTTGTTTTCTTTGATGTTTGACAGCTTGTGTTTGATTGTTTTGTGTTATTTTTAAGGCACCACATTCAGTAGGAGGAGGAGGAAGGAAGGAAGGTGGGATTGTAGATATTTCGATCCCCGTGGGGGAATTTCATACCTTGAGTGGTGAAATCAGACCTTGAGATGGGGATTTCGGACCTTGGGTTTGTGAAAGTCTTCACTTCTTTTGTTTTTTTTTTAACATTTCAAACCTTGGGAGGATATTTTGTGCCTTGACTGGTCAAAATTGATCTTAAGAGGGGGATTTTGAACCTTAAGGTTTGTGAAAGCCTAAACTTCTTTTTTATTTTAAAATTTTTTACCTTGGGGAGATATTTTGCCCCTTAACTAGTCAAAATTGGACCTTTAGAGGGGGATTTCAAACCTTGCATTCGTAAAAGCCTTCACTTCCTTTTAAAAAAAAAACATTTCAAACCTTAGGGGGATATTTCATATCTTGACTAGTCAAAACCAGACCTTGAGAGGAGGATTTTGGATCTTAGGTTTGTGAAAGCCTTCGCTTCTTTTAAAACATTTCGGACCTTGAAGGATATTTCGTGCCTTAACGAGTCAAAATCGGCCCTTGAGATGGAGATTTCGGATCTTGGGATTTGTGAAAGCCTTCACCTTTTTTTCTTTTTTCTTTTTTTTTTAAAGATTTTGGACCTTGAGGAGACATTTTGGACCTTAACTAGTCAAAATCGGACCTTGAGAGTTGATTTCGAACCTTATGTTTGTGAAAGCCTTCACTTTTTTTCCCGTTTTCTTTTTTAACATTTTCGAACCTTGAGGGCATATTCCGAATCTTCAATAGTCAAAATCGGACCTTGGTAGGGTCATTTTGGGCCGTGGGTTGAAAGGCTTCCCTGCTTCTTCTTCTTCTTCTTTTTTAATATTCCGGACTTTGAAGGGGTATTCCCTTTATTATTTAAAACCAGTCCTTGAGAGACATATTTCGGATCTTGAGTGGTTCATCCTTCTTTTGTTTTTTTTTTTTTAGTTTAAATATTTCTGACCTTGAAGTTGGTATTTCAGTCCTTGATATGGTAATTTTGGTCTTTTGGTCCCCAAAATGTTCATTCAGGACCTACATGATTCCTTCCCATCCTTTATTTATTTATTTATTTTCATTATTCAGTGGACATTTTTTTAATAGATTTCTTTGTATTGTTTGCATGAATAAATTACATTAGAATTGATGCTCACAAGAGTTTTTTAAGTGAAAGGATGCATCCGGTAGTAGTACCATTCGAAGTGAATGTTAATCCCAATAAATGACAGAAATTAGAAAGCATAGAATACAAATAGAAGAACCTGTTTTGCAGATAAATAATCCAAACTCACTAAATTCACAGAGTGTCCTTAAGACAAATTTGTTCCTCCACAACGTACCGGATTACAGGAACAAGAGTCTCCCAGGATAGAACGGGTCTGTCTCTCTAAGTTGGTACCAAACTTTGAACTGAGACCTACGAAAACAGTTCTAGAAAATCACACAATATATGGAAAAAGAAGATGTAGAGAGTTTTTTTTTTTTTTCAAAGAAGAAGAAGATAATCATACTAAGAGTTTTTCAGAGAATGTTCATTAAATAGAAAAAAATGTATCTCTCGAAAAAAACGTAACTTTTGAAAAAACAGCGTAGCTTTTGAGTTCGAAATGAAAAATCGTAATGCTTGAAACTTAACTATTGCCTAAACAGATACACCACTTCTCATTCATTATTAATGTACGTTCCAACAGTGAACTACAAAGATTTTAGGAGAACTATGACAAACTGTATGAAGATTAATTTAAATCAATTCGATTTACAAATTTGAATTGCTTCTAAATTTTTTTATGCAAGTATTAAATTAATGGGCATTGAAGACATATATGACATCATCTGTCATCAACAAAATTCAAATGATACTTGCATTAATTGTCCTTCTGGTTCAAATGATCATGCAAAGGACGAATTTATTGATGCAAATGATGAAGCAGAGACATCTGGATATATTCACATAGATGATGATTATGAATATGATGAAGAATATATTTGAAGTGTTGAGGATGATGACGATGACGACAACTTCGACAATGGAGTGAGACAATTGATTCCATTTGAGAAATTTATATCGGACCCTTTTACTCAGTTTACAAACATGGTCTAAAATTTAGACGAAGAGGTGCATTTTTCTGAAGACTATACGGTTCCACTAGTGAGTTCGATAGGAAAGGATGCAATCTTTAACAATAAGGATAAATTGATAAAAGCAGTCGGTCAATATTTCCTCAATAACCTATTTCAATATCATGTTTTACATTTGGATAATGGAAGATTTGAGGCACAATGTAAGAATAAAAAAGACTGTACTTTTATGATCCGTGCACAATTTTTTAAATATACAGTACGTCTAAGGTTTAGTTTATGTTTAAAGTATTTAATTTATAAAATATATATGTATGTTAAAAATAACTAAAGGATAATCAAGTATTTTTTATAAGTGATGTATAAGATGGAATAAAAGATTTTGTAATTAGAGCATAACACCATTAGGCAGGGGCAAACGCACTTGATTGTGAGGGTGGTCCTGTCTATCTTCAAAAAAAAAAGATAAGGTACTATAATTATAATGATAAATTTTTGTTCAATATATTTAATCCATCCTAGAAAATAGTTACTATCAAAATTATGTTTGAAATCTTTTATTTAATAACTTTTAGCTTATCCTAAAATATTTTTAAGGCCTTGTGTATTAGAAATGATATAAAAGTCTTCCTTTTAAAAATAAAATCTCGGAAAGAAGGGAAACTTTATTTGTCAATTTTAGGTTCTAAATTTGCAGCCAAAATTCTGTTATTTAATCAAAAACTTAATATAATTAGACAAATTTGTAACACGACTTAAAAGGTTATCTCTGTAAAGGCCTTTTTTTCTTCTTTTTTTTCACATCAATCCCAAAGAATTAAGATCATACCACAACTCAAGAATAATAGGTAAGAAAAATATAATTTTTTTTTATAATATTACTTTATATATGTTATAATTCAACAATAACATTATCAATAATTAGAATTTAAAATTTAGACGATTTGTATCTTATTTTATTGAATTATTATATGTTTGGTTTTTGCATTGAAATAAGGAATTTTTTTTGGGATATGGATAAATTTTTGAAAAGAAAATCAATCCTTCAAGGATAATTTTATAGTTCAAAACAAGCTTAAATTGATATAAACTTCCCATAGATTGAAATTGCAACCTAAGAATCTACCTTATTATACTAATAATCTAGACAAAATAAGAAGATATTATTTACGAAAAGGTCCTTACAACCTTGTTAGTACCATTTTCCTAAAATAAAAATCAGGGGGTTTTTAACCAATTTTGTCCCAAAAGTTTGGGTCAAAATACACTTCAATCCCTTAAGGTCTTTTTTTAGCCATAATGGTCCCTCATGTTTTTACAAGTAGCCAGAATGGTCCAAACCACCAATTTCCAGTCACCCACACGACGAAGCCGAAATTGTCATTTCATCATCAAACGAGGAATGGTCCAAATCACTAATTTCCGACAACCCACGTGGCGGAGCCGAAATTGTCATTTCATTATGAAATTGAGTCGTTTTGAAGCTAAATTTTAATTTTTTTTTAAAAAAAAAGAATTAGCCCAGTTCAGTGACCTCCGCCGAGCATTTGAACTGGATGATAGAGCTGGAACATCGCTGTTGCCACTGTCCATTCCAGCTGCCCAAACTTCCAACTTCAATTCACAATAACATCTTTGATTTGCGACAAATTAAAGAAACTAACAGAGGTAGCCATAAATTGGTTTTCTCCGACCACCAACCTTCATAGTTACAATCAACCCCAAGCATTAGCCCCCTCTTCTATGGATTTAGAGAGACCAACACAAGCCCAAAAACAAGCACAGTTACTAAATCCAAACATAAGGTTTTACAAATCAAATAAAATATCAGGCAATCATCTTTTGCAAATGATTTTTTCTCACCTTCGATGCCGGAATGGAAATGAGTTTTTCTCACCCATTGGGAAAAGCCCCTGTTTCTTGACAATTTTACTAGAACTGCCACTTATTTTGTTGGGAGTGTTATGTTCTTTGAAGGTTTCTTCAAGAATGGCCGCTTGTTCCTTTGATAGTCTCAGCTTCTTCCTTGTTGCAACATCCTCACCGTCGTCCTGAAGAGAATTCGAAGGTCTCTCTTCGTCGTTGTCGTTCTCTTCCCTTTCCTTCCTTTTCGACTAATACTCGACACCGTGCTATTCGGGGACAAAACAATGGCATCTTCTTCATAGTCTGCAGCTCCGATTGCCAACCGATTTACATCGATTCCTCGCAGAAAAGATCTAGGCTCACCAGAAGCAGCAGCATTTCTATTTGAAAGATGAAATGATTAATAGGTGTAAGGTCATAAAAGACTCTTGTGATATTCTCAACGATTCATTTGATGGTATTGTTATGAGTACTGTCGTAGTTTGTATGACGACACACTAATGTGTCGTGAATTGGCTGTCCTATCCCGACAAAATGAGTCGATAAAACACATGTATTACGACACTGTAATGACATATCGATCCTATACTCTTACAATGAGTCGATATCCTATTGTAAATAATAATGATAATAAAAATTATTTTCATGGCCTTATTTTTTAGGTATATCTTACAATGACTACAACCCATTCCAATCCACCTCCATTATCCATTAGCTTGAAATTTAATAATAATAATTAAATATTATCACTCAATAGATTCGAATTTGCAACCTTTCATTATAAACTTGCCGCCTCAACTATTGTACCAAATTACTTTTGATGTAAATATTAAGAAACGTTATATTTAAAGTATATTCTAAATAAAGCTTGATGATATACAAAGTTTATATAAAATATATTCATAATTTAAATATTTTAAAATAATAAAATAAAAAAAACTAAATGTAGAATAATATAATAAGATAAGTAAATAATCTTCCAACATATGAGCGAGTCGTCATAGGTTATCTTTTCCAATGCACATATATCGACAAAGGTATAAACTTATCATAACAACATCTTTTTGTGTCAAAAAAATGATTTCTTTCTTGACACACTCTATTTCTATTTTTCTCGATATACTAGTGTTGGCATATTCGTAAAATAATGCTGACACGTAAGTTTGGTGTCGAAAAAAGAAAATCTATCTTGACTCACGTTAAATATATCGTCATAAACTATACTTTTCTTAACTTACTATTATTTCAATTGTTTAAATACTTTTAGTGAGACTTCTTCCGACACATAACAGACCATTTTGTAAGACTGAAAATCTAAGCCTCAATCCCATAGATCGATGCATAAATGAAATAGGGACATACCTGATGTTGATTTCATGTGGAGATCTTGAAGCAAAAGAACTGATATGGATTGCTGGAAGCTTTCTCCCTTTTGAGCCCTCTGAATGCCTGTTTCTGGCAGATGAGATAACCAGAGAATATTCTAATGTGAAGTTAGAAGTTACATTTTTTATGTTAGACTCACATAAAAGGCTAACCAGACTCTATATGGTCTGAATCATCATCAGGCCAAAGAGAGGAGACCCAACATTTTAAAGTCCGAACCCAGTCTACTCATCATGAATTGGACCCGTCAATCCACACTATGTCAATCCATATTCACAAATTAAAAGCCTGAAAACCTCACTTAATGAACTGGTCTCTAATTAATGATTAATTAATCTAGCCCACTGAACGGGATTAATTGAAATAAATCCCAACATTCTCCCACTTGGGCGAAATTAATTAATTTAGTCTTTTATGTGCACACATTTATACTAGTTCAGAGATTGCTTTTAACTGTTAACCCTATCCTATAGAGTTTTCAACATTGAACCACAACAGTAACTATATGTAATCACACAGAGCCATCCATAGTCACAAATGTTGTCCACTCTACTGATATGGGTTTAATATGGTAGTGTGGCAAAGCCGATAACAAAATACACTTTATGTGTTATTCCTTTGTCGGTCTCCATTCTCTCTCCTTCGGTGTCATTTCCCCTTATATGACACCAGAGAATATCTTTATTGTTCCAATAAACATGCATATGTCCTACTTTATTGTTAACCCACTTTATGTATAAAAAACATATCTCCTAGGCTAATGACTGAATGCCCTTAAGCCTATACTCAAAGTTTACACATCACTTTGAGATTCCCTTTACAGATGCACCCTTTATTAGAGCACAGACAGAATAACTCCTACTAAATCATGACATCCCATGATGCCATCAATCCCATGTTCTGGACATGTTGTTCCAACACACAGGGGCGTAAACCTTTAGTTAGTGGATTTGCAACCAAATCATCTGTAGTAAGATGCTCTACTATAATGTCTCTATTTTGCACTATTCCCTTTATGGTCAAAAACTTTGCCTCCATGTATTTAGACCAAATGAGGCTTCTATTGTTATTAACAAATAACACAGCTGATTTGTTGTAACAAAACAGCTGTATAGGTCTATCTATAAAATTAAACACACATTCATTTCCCTTATGAGGTTTCGAAGCCATACACCTTGAGTAGCAACTGTAAAACATGCTACAAGCTCGGACTGTATGGTAAAGGAAGCAACAGACTTTTGTTTTTCACTTTTCCATTATATTGCACCTCTTGCTAAAGTGAAAACATAACCTATATTTGATTTCTTATCATCCTCACAACCGGCAAAGTCTACGTCCGAATACCCCACCACCTCGAAGCTCTGCACATGCTTGTAGGTCAGCATATAATATCTTGTCCTCTTTAAGTATCTTAGGACCTTCTTGGCAGCAACCCAGTGATCATGCCCTGGATTTGACTGATATCTGC
>JAOXNR010053749.1:0-13655 GCA_028571225.1 Parsonsia alboflavescens | reverse complement strand
TATGGGCTTGGGCCTAACTCAACCCCAAAAGCTAGCTCAAGGGGGGAGGATTGCTCAAGGCCCTATATACTACAATTAGCTCTTATACAAACCCGATGTGGGATTCTCAACAGTTACAACAAGAGATCTAAATGCAACCCAGCACAATTTCTTGCCTAACTACTACAAGAGAGTTTGTTCAAAAATTCCAGGTCACTTTGAGATCGGCTATTCAATCTCACCTTACAGAAGAGAGAGGTGATTCATTCTCAACTAACTCAGATTTCCTTATCACTCTGGAAACCAAAACTAACTTTGCCCTAAAGTCAATTGCTACCTCCATTCACCAAAGTTTCATCTTTCTTTGATGTCGCAACACCTTCTCCAAATGTCTCACCACTAGAATTTGCAGACAATCACGATCAGATAGAGAAATGGTTAAGAACGTTTGATATTCCTTGAGAGGAATGAGAACAACATCAATAATCTCTCAAGGATGAAGGATTGCTTGAATCGAATTTAGTAATGTATATCCCAAACAATCTGTAACTCAGAGAACAGATCTCTATAGATTTGGCTCAATTAGTTTCTCAATATCTGCTCACTCTTCTCTATTCAACCCACCCACTTAATGAGTGAAATTTCGTAGTCTTCCAAGTTTTTACCATCGTAAAAGTGAATTGTTGGTTAATCTCTCCAACCTTCCTGCTTTTCTTGATGAGCAAGTAACTTTTTGACCTCCTAGTTGATGGCGTAACATTCCAACCCGCTACAACGGTCACGACCAGTATAGTCCTTCACACAAAACCATAGTTTGAATTATGATGGCATTACATTCCAGCCCGATACAATGGTCACAACCATACCAAGGTGAAGATCCTTGGATTATGATCAAAGTGGAAGACCATTTGAAGAGTTTGAAGGCTTGGAAATGTCCCTAAAAGGCCATAGTTCAAGTCCACAAAGAGTTTGAATTGAAGGGAACACAAAGCATGGAACAAAAGGTGAAAGAAGAGGCATGGAAGGCTAGAAGAAGAAGGATCCAGTGCCTGACCAAGAGCCATTCGGCGCTGGCTCAACACAAATCAAGAATAAGAGGCAATCCAGTGCCCCATCCGGCACCTGATGGCCCTTGGCAACTCCGACACTATTTTTTTTTCTTTGATTTTTGAAGCTTTCTTCTTGTTATTTTTGATATATTTTAAAGGTAATCATGTCTTTAAACCCCATCAACGAATTATTAGGATAATTTAGGGCTTTGGGACTATATATGGTTCCTTATATTTGTATTATAAAAATAACCCACAAACATGTAAATACTTTGAGTGATGAGTTTTGAAAGATCAAACATGATCTTTCATGAGTGTTCTTAAGAGGTCCTCTTAAGGTTCTTGAGCCACTTCATTTATTGCATTCAATCACTATGGGCTGAGGTATTGAATTGTTTAAGAGATTGGTTGTTGTTGAATTATAAACAAAGGTCATTCTAGTTTCCCTTGAACCTTTGATGAGTCCTTCTTCTTTTCTTTGATTGATCTTTGATTGTATGAAAACTAAAAACCTTCAACCCTCAAGAAATCACATCACTAAGTGCAAGCTCAGGTCTCAGAACAACAGAATCCATCACATCTTCAATTTTATATTTCCCTTTAGATTTATCAAATTTTTCTATTTCTGTCTTCTCTGAATATCCCCTGTTTCATCTTGTTGTGAAGTTGCTTCCTACTCAGAAGTTTTAACAATTTCAGTATCACTTGTGAAGGGAAGGCCACAAACAGACCTCCTCCAGGCATCGATCGAAGGGAGTCTAGAGAGGGTACAGACATTACCTTTTTTCAATTTTTTTCAGATGGAAAATTGGAATCTATATTCACCAGCAAAAGTCTCCGACCTCTGCCTCTACTTCGTCACACGAACGTTCGCTTCTAGTGCACTTCTCACGAACACAGCAACGGGACAAACACGATTGAACTGCTAGATTCAATCGTTAATATCGTTTTTCTCATTTTTGGTTTCTCTGAACTCTCTGTTTTTTTACTCTCCGCAGACACTCTGATAGAAAAAGAAAACTACTAAAAAAGAGAGAGGCGTAATCTCATTGAAAAACCTAGAAGACTTCATGATAAGAAGTCTTTGGGCTAAATCAATCTTTTATTTTTGAATTCAAAAATGAGATGCCTATCCGAATGTGACTGAAAAAGATTTGTCCAGGTTCAACGAACCTGGAAAAATACAATTCAGTCACATAATTAACTCTTAATTATATTTTGGTTAATTCCTATTCGTGAATTAGCCTAAACAACTTTAGCTAATTACGTTTAGGTCCCAAACGAGATTCTACCCATTAAGCAATACGTTCTGAATGTGTGACCCAATAGGTTCTCTAAAATTGGCATTTGTGATTAACGCTATTTAATGTTATGTACAATAAGTGGTGTCTAGCAACACATTATTGCGATCCAATTAGCGAGAATGTCGGCTACAGGACAAAACCTTCCGTGATAAAAATAACAAGTCTTAATCTCTTTGTCCAGGAAGTTATAATTGAACACGAGTCATGGAACGTGTCATACTCGTATAGTTCAATATCTGAATTCTCTGCCCTGAGTAGATTAATTAAACCGAATAAGAGAAATATCTCATATCTACTTATTCAAGCATAGCCATGCATTTCATAATCTCTCTCAACTAAGAATGCTAGACATCACTCTCTTGTTATATAAGAGGGACAAATTCTATCTTGATCATTCAACATTCCACAGCACAAATTAGGTCATACTCAATACATGCCTTTATTGTCCATTCAGTTAAGAGTGACGTTTGATAATATCAAAGTATGCAATCTTTCATGCAGGAATCTCTGATGACCTAAAGTCAAAAGATGAGACATGATTATCACAATAAAATCACCCATGACACTTATATAACAATCCATGAAGTGATTTCACGGCGGGTCAATCTAGTACACGATACTCTAAGTGTACCTATGTGATGATTTGATATCTCATATCCATGATGACTGTCATCAATTAGCACATACTACTCTCAGTGTGTAATGAATATCGTAATCTCAATAACATTTGACTAGGGATGTTTTAAGAATAGAAAATAAATTATTCTAAGGACATTATATAATTTATTTAACGAAAGGCAGATATAAAAGTAAATTATATAATGATATAAATAACATCATGATACAAAGCTATGCCGACTAAGTAAAATCATCATATATTCTTAGGGCATATCCAACATGCTTCCACTTGCACTAAGACCAATCACTCATGAATCTAATGCCCATAGATCCAGTGTGATGATCATGTCTTTGCTGCGTCAGAGGTTTCATCAGGGGATCAGCGACATTGTCATCTGTTGTTATTTTGCATATCTTAACATCTCCTCTCTCGATAATTTCTCGAATGAGGTGGTAACGCCGAAGTATATGTTTGGATTGCTGGTGAGATCTTGGTTCCATAGCCTGTGCAATAGCTCCGTTGTTGTCACAATAAAGCTCCACAGGATCAGTGACACTAGGAACCACCGCAAGCTCAGTGATGAGCTTCTTGATCCAAATTGCCTCTTTTGCTGCTTCAGAAGCAGCAATATACTTAGCTTCTATTGTAGAATTAGCCACTATTACCTGCTTTGAACTTTTCCAGCATACAGCCCCTCTATTAAGGTAAAACACAAAACCCAATTGCAATCGAAAATCATCTTTATTGGTTTGAAAACTAGCATCAGTGTAACCTGTTACAATGAGCTCTTCGTCACCTCCAAAGATTAGGAATGTATCCTTAGTATTTTGTAAATATCTAAGGATATTCTTAATAGCTATCCAATGGCATTCCCCTACTTCATCTACATCAAAATTAGAGAGATCACTAACATTGAAAGTTGAATTCACATAATACTTCGCTTGAAGATCCAATTTGTAAGCATTGTCATTGATCTTCTCTATGATTTGAAATGGACCATCTGCTATTGTATAGACTTCATAATCACCTATAAGAACATAGCAAGGTGCCCATCTCCTTATTCTACTAGCTTATTTTATGTCTTCTAGGAGCTTGCCATCTTTTAGATACTTGTACGATGGGTATCTCCAATCTGATTAATCTTCTATGGCTAAACTTTCCTCTTGATTTATACTCAAAGGGTGTAATTGTTCGACTAAGAGCTCTGCTTTGGTGCCAGCAAGCTCTCGATAGACTTTTGACAGTGTATCGGCTTCAGTATTTTGCTCTCTTGGAATCTGTTCAACGAGAAAGTAGTCAAGCTTGGAGGTTATGTCTCTCACTTGTTTGAGATATTTGACCATATTCTCTTCTTTGGCTTCGTATGTTACAGCGACCTAGTTGGGAATGACCTGTGAATCCATTTCAACATGTAGCTTTTGCACTTTTAGAGCTCTTATGAGTCTTAAGCCTGCTAGTGGCTCTTCGTATTCAGACTCATTATTCAAGGTTAGGAAGTTATAGTTCACAGCATAAAGGATTCTCACTCTCTCAAAATTGGTCAATATTATTCCTGCACCTGTATTGTCTTTATTAGTAATGATAGTATTTCAACTCCTAAGATTCCTAATGGATCAATCACAAATTCGAGGGCTACTAAGTTCAGTCAAGCATTGATCACCTTTGTGCAAAGAAGGGAAGAGTTGCTTGATTTTCAATTTATCTTTGAGGGACTATCATTTGTTGATAAAGAACAACCAAGGAAAGACTTCAATTGTTTGATGATTCAAGGACTTGAAGAAGAAGTTTCAGGTGCTCAAGAAAATCCTAAAGTCCTTTGGTAAGCATTAGAGGGAAACACAAAAGAAGAGGATGAAACAAGAAGTGAAACAAAGGTGTTTGATGAAGGAGGTGCCCACCCAACGCATGGAACACCGTTTGAGAAGGGGAATGGCACTGGTCAGGGACCGAAGCAGTCACGCCATGGCAAACCGCTTGGCAAAGGCAATTACGCACTAGAGAAGCAGCGTTGGAAGACCCGCCCCCAATGGAGAACAATAATAATAATAATAATCTAGGGTCGGTTAATCAATGGGAGTAGCTAAGACCAACAAGGTCTGGGCCATCCCAAAGGGTCCCGATGAACCCTCCGCCTAAGCAAGAATGGCCTGGACGGAGACACTCTGTCCAGACCAACATTGGCAAGAACCCCAGACCATAGAGATCTGGGGGAAATCGAGTGACTGTCCCAGCTGACCTCTTAGAAAGCTTGGTGGCTACCCTAAAAGGACTCTCGGGTAGAGGAGACTACATGTCAACAGGGCACACTCCTATACCATCCTAGAGGGAGATGCAACCGCCCCCGGATCAAAGGGGTCACACACACCTTGACCAGCCCATAGCTTTAGTAGTAAGGAACGAGCTCCAGTTTGATGAAGAAGGTCGGGAGACAAGTCGAGCATAGGACGGGGTTATGACCTAGGAGAATCCTACTTGTGACCGACCTTAGAGAAACCTTAAACAAAGACAGACTCAATCGAGTTGCCACATCACGAGGTCAGAGACAAGGGACCAGCAATGAAAAGTAGGGGAGCTTGTTGAGAACTCCTTTTGGAGAAAGGATACCCGCTCGACGAAGCCTGATCAAAAAGACAGGCAACGGCGGTCGACTGGTAGCAATGAGGAGTGAGACTCTCATTGCCAATCTGGAAAAAAATGGAAATCAAGAGATATAAAGAGCAGTGTAGACCTGTCAGAACCTTCGCCATTTGTATATAGCATCAGGACTGCTCGGATGCCACCAGGATTTAAAGCCCCACAAGTGGAGGTAAAGTATGACGGCACTGGGGAACCATTACAACACAAATGAATAAGTTTCCTACATGGAAATATTTGAGCACCTTGACCATGTCAAATGCTGAGCTTTTCTGTTCACGCTGACCAAGAAAGCATAGTCTTGGTTCAAAAGAATTCCAGAGACATGTATCTCAAGCTGGAATCAGCTAAAGGAACTGTTTCTGAGAAACTATCAAAGCAGGAAGAGATATAAAAAAAACCTCAATGATCTGTTCAACATCAAACAAAAGTTTGGAGAAAGTACAAGAAGCTACTATAGTCGCTTCAATGCTGAGGCAGTAGCAGAAGAATGATGCCATCTATATCACTTCTTTCAAGTAAGGATTGCAAGGGGGGTACGTAGCCCTCAGACTGGCAGAAGAGCTAGTGAAAACCATAAAGGAGCTGCAAACGGTCCTTGAGAATTTGTTAAAGGCTGAAGAGACTGGCAGTCCAGAAGAAGATTCCCGATTTTGCCTCAGCCACTGAGAAAGACAACAAAGGGCATCCTAAAAGCCCTCAAACCTCAAAAAGAGATAGGAAGGATTCTCATCCAAAAGGAGAATCCTCAGATAAGAAGAGGAAGACCATTTCAGACCTAGTGACAACTCCACTCACCACCTTATGGGCAGTGATATTAGTAGTCATGGAAAAGAAGCGTCTCATGAAGCCACCAAGACCTCTCAAAACTCCCCAGGCCAAGAGCGACCCAACAAAATTTTTCCACTACCACAAGGACCATGGTCACCTCATGGAGGACTACTTCGACGTCAAACGTGAGACTGAGAGGCTTGTAAAGGAGGGCCAGTTGCAAGAGTTCCTAGCAAGGAACATGGGTCCCACAAATCTGCCTCCTACAACTGGACATAACCAAAGACCTCCGATCGATAAGATAAATGCCATAGAAAGGAGGTTGAAGCGAGTTCGGGGGGATGATTCAGAACCCTTAACGGTGTCATTCCAGATTGGGAACTTCCCGGTAAACAAGATACTGGTTGACAATAGGAGTGCAGTAAATATCTAAGATAAAAAGGCATTTGACCAAATGGGAATATACAGAAGCTTGTTGATAAAGTCAGATACTGGCCTGACCAGCTTCAATGGTAGCACAATCTGTATAGAAGGGATCCTCTGGTTCCAATTTCAGTTTATGGGGTCACCGAGGTCATGGACTTGTTGGTAATCGATGTACCCGGAACTTACGAAGTGATTCTAGGAAGGAGAGGGGTCATGGACCTAAAAGATGAAATCTCCTTAATAAACTACTGCATGAAAATCCACGTCGGGGAAGCCTGGGTCGTCCTGGAAAGAGACAGGCATCGTGCCATAGAATGCTATCTTGATTAACCCTGAGAAATGTACTTTTGAGACATTGAAAGCTGCTCATATGAAGCTTAACCCTGAGAAATGCACTTTCGATGTTTTCAGCAGGTAAATTCCTAGGCTTCATGATATCAGAACAAGGAATTGATGCCAATCTTGATAAAATAAATAAAAGCACTGTTAGATATGGAACCTTTTAGAAATATTAAAGAGGTCCAAAGCCTGACAGGAAAGATGGCGGCATTGGGCCGCTTCATCAACAAAATGGCCGACAAAGGAGAAAAATTTTATGACGTCATGAAAAAACAGAAAGATTTTTAGTGGACTGAAGATTGCCAAAAAACTTTCGACAAACTGAAAGACTTCCTAGGGAAGCCTCCTCAACTTGCCTCCCCGCAATCAGTGGAGGAGATTCTGATGCACCTAACTACAACAGAAAAGGCAATTAGCTCATTGTTACTAGTTGCAAGGTCAGGTTTACAATTTCCCATTTGTTATGTAAGTCATTTGCTCAGAGGTCCTGAAATTAGATATTCAAACCTCGAAAAAATTTTGTACCTGATTGTTATTACTTCGAGAAAGCTTAAGCCCAATTTTGAAGCTTACCCGATAAAAGTGTTAACCAATCTACCACTAAAACAAGCTATGGTGAAACCCGAGCTATTGGACAGGACAATGAAGTGGTATCTCGAGCTCTCGGGATATCAAATTGAATTTGAGCCTAGGAAAGCAATCGAAGCTCAAGCCCTCTCAGACTTCGTAGAAGAATGCACAAGAGCTCCACAGAAAAGGAAAATTCAGGTGTGGGAATTGATTGATCAGCAACGAGGGAGTGAGAATCCCTTACTCTATGAAGCACAACTTCCCAACCTCAAATAACGAATCCAAATATGAAGCTCTCTTAGAGGGTCTAAAACTCATAAGAGTTTTGAAAGTGCAAAAATTGCACATCAAAACTGATGCACAAGTTATAGCTAGCCAAGTCGTTGGAGAATAAGCAGCTAGAGAGGAGAATATGATTAAATATCTCAAACTAGTAAGAGATATAACATAAAAACTTGAGCATTTCCTCATTGAGCAAATACCTAGAGAGCAAAATGCAAAAGCAGACGCACTATCTAAAGTCTACCAAGAGATAGCGAGGACAAAAGCCGAGCTATTGGTGGAACAATTATACTATCCAAGCATAAACCAAGAAGAAAACTTAGTTATAGAGGATCAGGCAGACTGGAGATACCCAATCTACAAATTCCTCAAAGATGGGGACCTCCCACAAGATCCCAAAGAAGCTTGCCAAGTGAGGAGGTGGGCATCTCGGTATGTCTTTATGGGACATGACGAGGTGTCAGAAGGTTGTACACATGACCATTCCTAAAATGCCTAAGCAAGAGAGAAGGAGGGTATGTTATTGAAGAGGTACATAGTGAAATATATGCATCCCACATAGAAGCAAAAACCGTTGCCAAGAAAATACTAAGGACGGGGTACTATTGGCCTCAAATGGTTTCAGATATTGAGAAGGTTATACAGAAATGCATGAGCTGCTAGTTGCACAGAAACAAATCACATGTGCAGCCAACAAGGTATCAATCCATCAACCTGTTGGTACCTTTCGACATTTGGGGTATTGACATATTAGGACCCTTCACAAAAGTAGTGGGGGGTGTCCAATTCTTTATTGTTACCATAAAGTACTTCACATGATGGGTGGAAGCTGAGCCAATGGCAACAATTTCATTGCCAAAGGTCCAGTCCTTTGTGTGTAGAAAAATTGTATGCAGATTTGGGATTCCCTGAGCTATTATTTTGGACAATGGACAACAATTTATCGACGACCCATTCAAGACTTTCTGTGAAAAATTGAATATTGAACAAAGGTTAACCTCTATGGCTTATCCCCAAGCTACTAGACTGGCTGACGTTACAAACAAAACCATTCTAGAGGGTCTCAAGGCTCAGCAAGCTCGAGAAGGAAATTCGCAAACCTTCCTAGCCAGAAGAAATTCCAAGCAACTTGTTGGCATATAGAACCACATCTAGGAAAGCTGCTGGAGAAACTCCATTCAGTCTATGCTTTAGTGCAGAGGCAATAATGCTAGTTGAGGTCAGAATGAAATCCCTAAGATTGACCGAATAGGATTTAGTCTTAAACTAGAGGGAGAGAAGGGTAGACCTCGACCTCCTCGAAGAAGTCAAAAACAAAGCTATGGAAGCCGATAAAAGATATAAAAGGCAAGTCATAAATTTTTTCAACAAAAAAGTGAAAGAATGACATTTCACAGTTGGAGAAACGGTTCTCTAAAGGTCAGATGTTGGGAAACATGGACAACTGACCAAGCTACCAGAAAGTTGGGAAGGACTTCACATAATCCAAGAAGTCCATAAATGGGGGAGTTATAAGCTTGCTGATCTCCCAGGAAGACAACTCCTAAGACCGTGGAATATTTTCCATCTAAAGAAATTCTATGCTTAAGGCTTCTGAGAGCTTCTTAGACCTTGCAAATTCGTTGTACAGCTCGAGAAACTATTTGAAAGGAGTTCGCTGAGTAGTGAGGTGACCTTAGTGACCATTTCAGTTTCATGTGGACAAGGCATGAATAGCAGATAAGTTTTAAGATTGTTGAGATTTTATTTCATCTTATTTGCCTTAGTTTCAAAACCAGTTCAGATTATTATTCAAGTTCTAAGTGTTAAAGCAAACATAAGATACTCGGGAAAAATTAGCTGATAGAAAGAAAGAGGCCACAAACTGACCTCTATAGAAAATATTCAAGAAAACAGAAATGTAAAGAGCCAAGCATTCAGTATTACAAATATGAAGAAGGAAAACCACAAAGGATTCCATCCTATTACAAGATCAATCTTTTTCATCATCCTTGGGAGTCACCAACAAGCTCGGTAGTGCCTTATCCTCCGAAGCTACTTCTAAGTCGGCGACGTTTAAGGAGCCTGTAGGGTAATAGTTAGAATTTGTTAATGGAGGTCTACCTAAGGATAGCCGGATAGCTCGAAAAAGGTCAAGTACCTCATCAAAATCAACATGAAAGGGATGAAAGGGGTAATGAGTAATCAAGTCTCCATAGCCATGAATAATTTTACCTTCAGGTCGAGCAAATGCACAAGAGGGATGTCGTGAATTCCCATCCCAGCTGTCTCAACTTTAGGGGGCTCAACAACTAGCTCCTTTCAATTGCTAGAAGGGCCCTCACCAACCTGGCTAACCTTAGCCAGGACCTCTGTTGCAACAACCTCCTCCTGTGAGGTGGGTCTGTCTTGCTCCCACGAGAGAGGGATGATTGACTCCGGATGGAAGTGTTGAGCATCAAGTTCAAGGTTAGTCTTCATCTCTAAATTAAGATCCTTGAGCTTGTCCGTGACCTCCAAGTACAAACCCATCATTTGAGGCCGTAGCAAAGAATCTATGTAGTCTTGGAAGGCAAGATTCCCTCGTGCTTGGTCAAGGATAGGTTCCCAGCTGAGCTTCAAGCTCTTGGATACGGTCTCTCTGCTGATTGCCGAGCTTGAATAATTGCTCATTTTTCTGAGCAGCTCCTCCAAGAGCAGAAGACATGATCTGGTTCTCAGCTCTGGGCTCTCCAATTTCCCTCTTGCACTCCTGTAAAAGGTTGAATAAGTCAATGTATTTGGCCTTAGCTATTTCAACAGAGGTCATGAGATCAGCATTCTCTTGCACTAGGAGTGCCTTTTCGTCTTAGAGCTTAGAGATCAAGGCAAAGAACTCCTGATCTTTTTTGGCTCTTTCTCCCTAGCTCCTTAGCCGCTCACCAAGGAAGACATGATTATGCAACAAAGAAAAAAAGAGGTCAACATTACAAGCAAGTTGAAACAGAACCAACTGTAAAAATGAAGAAAGTAAAAAGGACTTACTGCAGTGTGGAGGGAGGCTGTATATTTGTCACGTTCTTCATTAGTAAGTTGCCGGCATATTTCCCGATCAACTGGAGGCAGACATTCCATCAGAAACGATTGGGAGTGTGGCCATTGGAACAAGGAGTTTGAGGACTCCATCGTGAGATCAGGGACCCACCTTGCAGTCAATTTGTCTATATGGGAGGCCAGGGAAGCATTCCCCAACCTTTTCAGAGCTTCTGCGACCTCCTCCATCGTGCACCTGTTTAGCTCTAACCTTGACCTTGAGGTTGCTGGAGCCTTCCCCTTCCCTGAGAAGGTCGGAGAAGTCCTCCTCACAGAAGGTGCAGATTGAGAAGGGGAAGAAGAAAAGATTGTAATTTTTGCTGGCCTTTTAGAGGCCTGTAGAGCAGCGACCTTGGCTCTCCTCTTCAGAGCAATCGGGTCCTGTCAGCCACGACAAGCTACTTTCTCCAAGATTGGGGGATAGGAATCTTGGCCAGAGCAGCAGTAGCAGAGGTGGCAGTAGTAGCAGCAACGGAGGAGGCATCGGTGGTGCCACCAACAAGAGCTTGGGGAGGTGTAGTCTTTAAGAGCTAAGAAGTGGTCCTCATTGCTATCAAAACAAAAAAGGAAAAAAGTGTTAGTGCACAAAAGAGTTGAAACAAACTCATTCAAAGCAAAAAGAAAACATAGAAGCTCCCTACTAGAAGGAGGAATCCCTATAGCTCTCCTGATGGAGAGGAGGTCGCGGTCTACTGGACTCCCTAGTCCAACAGGGTGAAGTAGAGTGACAGGCTAGGCTGGCAAACTACACATGACCTCTACATTATTAGAATTGACCACGCCAATCAAAATAGCCCTATCCCTCTCCTGTTCACTTGTCAGGGTAGGGAGCTTGTTGAAAAAAGATTGATTCATGTACCATTCCGGATAAGGCTTGGACCGGACCAGATCAGATTATTGGGAAGTCTGGCAAAAAAGAAAGAATCTTTCCAATCCCCCACAGAGGTCTGGAAATTGCCTACAAGCTTATACCGAGGTTAAGTTGAAGGTACCTTACAGGGGTATTCTTTGGTGTCGAGAAGACACCGTCCCTAAAGAAGCACTTAAAGAGCTCCAACGAGATTGGAACTCGGTAAGGGTGGCAAGTTGCAATGAAAGCAACTACTACCCGCACAAAATTGGGGACAAACTACACGATTTGAAAGTCCCAAAAGTAGGTAATATCCAAGAACAGGGGGTGCAGATCGAGCAGAAAAATGCCCCCTCTGAGGTTGGCAACGTGGAGGACTATGTGTCCATCATGGCGACTACAAGGATGCTCACCCTTCTTAGCAACAGTTATGTCAGGTTTCTCCAATCCCCTCTCCTATTATCTCAAAAATCTCAGAGGGTCCTAAGGAAAAGGACATGGAAAAGACCTCTAAGTCAGAGGGCCGGTAAACCTTACTTTTTACTGGGGAAGCCTTCACAGCGATTGGGGGAAAATAAAACACCCGATTCTCCAAAAAACTAGCCATTATAGAGAAAACGATGCAACACTTCAGAGGTCTTGAAATAAAGATGTTAATTTAGGCCCCACGACCTTTGAGTTCACTGGGCCTAAAGGGGGGTAATGATGGGAGAGACAGGAATGTCCCTGATAAGTCAAACCAAATGGGTTCAAGCCCCGACCCGAAAAATTGAAAGTCAAACTCATGAGTCAAGATTAAAGGTGGGCAGCGACCTCCTACCACCGACCTCCCAAATGAGCTTAGGAGAGGTCTCACCGAACCACAACCTTCGACTCGGTGAGTTCCAACCCGTCTCATACATCTTCGATGCCACGAACCTTTGATCACTTGGCATGGCCTCCATGATCCTTTGATCACTTGGCTTGACCTCCCAGAAGAGATAGTCGAGTCCTTTGACGTCCACGGCCAGGTTGTGAAGTTGGTCCAAAGGTTGTTAGCGAGCTTGTAGCTCTCGGCCAAAGACCTGAATGACAAGATATCCAAACCTAGGGAAACTTCACGATTCTAAGAGCAATTGGTGCATATGATATGATCTTACAATTATCCTAATTGTCTACTGTCACATAATTGAAGTGCCCTGATCAAAGAGGTAACTTACTTCATTTAATATATAATAGAATCACAAACAGTCTACGGACAAGGACACAGTGTTTTGGAGTTAATTAAACAAGATTACTTTCTTAGAATATTGATTTAGGCATCGGAGCTATTCCCCGAGCGACAGACCACTCCGATTACCTACTCCTTTTCTTCTCAGGTTGTGATCACAAACATCATTGCAATTTGGGTGACCCGAAGGCTACTTTCGAGCTCTATCACCTTTTATTTTACTATCTCCAATGTGCTCCATTTGTTGCAAGGAAAAAAAAAGTTAGAGACTTTAACGTTTCAAGTGAAACTGATCTCATGTCTAAAAGAGCCATCGAAAGTCTACCCTAACTCAATCCTTAAAGGCCCAAGGGCTAGCTTGAGTTCAAGAGTTTTTCTTACATATTTATATATAAATATATATATATATATAAATTTTCTATTATGTGCACCTAATTTATGTATACTTGTGTGTACCTGTTTAAGTGGAATGACGTCGTTTCATTTGAGATACACATAATAGAATTCCTATATTTATATATATATATATATATATATATATATATATATTTATATATATTATATTATAAAA
>JAOXNR010053748.1:0-10896 GCA_028571225.1 Parsonsia alboflavescens | reverse complement strand
CGGGGAAATATGAAAGTCAGTGGTTGGTTTAGATAGTTAAGCAAATATCAAAGAGATCTACAGATTTTGCCCTTGAATAAAATTGAGCACAAAGTTTAAAGCGGTACCTCAGAAGTTTTTTTGCCCAAAAATGGTAAAAAGATCCAAACTTAGCTCGCAATATATTTGGGAATCAATTAAATTTTTTTAAAAAAAAATATATGATCAATGTTATAGATCATAAATTATTTACCGACCAAAAGGGCCAATTATCCAAAATTAATTTTGTAGTCTTATAATAATGGACAACCATTATTTTAGTAATAAAAAAATATGGGGGTGCAGTTGGCCCCGATACTTTCTTCATGCAATGAAAGTAATATGGATGGGTAACTCAAATTTGCGGTTATTTAGTTTTATTTTAAAGTTAAAAAATTAATCATGCTTCTAACTCCACATACATAGCATAGGTTAACTTGAAGGGTTTACTTTGCACATTGAATATTCCTTACTCTATTATATATAAGTACTTTATATATTGAGTTATGCAACATTTGGTTTTTTTTTTTTTTTTTTTTGAAAATATTTTTTAATTAAAAAAAGTTATGTGTAACAACTATTGAAAATTTAAAAATAAAATTAAAAGATATTATATATAATTAACAATTATTGAGGAAATGAAATAATATTTTTTTGTTTTCAAACAATCAAACTATATATTATTATATAGTACTATTCTATCTAGTTTCATACCTTGAAAGTAAAAATTTATTAATCTATTTATATTCGAGTGAATCGGGGTCATAACTCCTTTTAACATACAATGAATAATAATAACATTTATATTTTCATAATCACTCGAAGAATCTAATTCATATTGATTTAAAATTCCAAATTTAATAGAATTTAACTATAAAAGCTCTTCGTATTAATCTTCTTCTTTTTTTAATATAATGCCCAACTATATTATTTATAAAGTAATGACCATCCAAGTAATTTATTCATATTGATTCAAAATTCTAAAATTGACATATTTTAATCAAAAAATGATTCATATTAATTAAGTATAAGTGTGCAATGTACGGGTCGTATAGCTAGTTGTTTAATGATTTCAATGAAAATACTAAGTTGCATGTAGAAATAATATTTAATTGAACGATATAATTATTAAAGCAGTAAATTTTTTAATTCTTGAATATGAATTGAATGGAAAATTGATTGTGTGGATTTTTTTTTTTTTTTTCAAAGATAATTAAATTGGAAGCCCATTAAATCAAATCTGGATCCCAAAAAAATTGTCCACATAATTAAATTGGAAGCTCATACGATCAAATATAGATTCATATAGTCAAATCCGTTATCTGCAACCATTCGTTGACCTAATTAGTGATTACTTGGAAACTTAATATATTCTTTCATTTTAGTTGTCAATTGAGGCAAATAGGGTATTTCCTTTCTCATCCAAAATCCAAATTTAAATATCATAATAAATCCCCAATCTAGTTCACACCACTTCTAGACCACATCCGAATCTTATAGATATGATGTCTACAATGATCTCTGGGCAGAGTAGTCCATAAATGTCATTCGAAGCTTCTTTTTCTTGAACATCTAGAAACGTGGAAGAAAGCAACAGATTTTCAAAAACATGTTTTTGTAGGAAATCAACTGTTGTCCAAACCTTTGGACTGTCAACAATCCAGGAAGAAAATTTGTAGGTTGTGTGCTGGGCTGAGTGAGTCCTCCAATTGGTTATTGTATCTTATTGAGCATGCTTTTTTAAAAATGTTTTGGTATCCTCCATCTATGCAGGGGAACGGGGCATGCAGTTTTTTCAAGTGGGTTGAACCTCCTCCAATGTGTCAGAGATCGAAGGGTATAATCAATAGAAAGGGTGGCTGATCAGAAAATTAAGAAAATGACTTTAACTCTTCTTCTTCTTTCGTGCATTGTGATAGCAGTGATGTGGTGTTTTCATTGTTAGAAACCAGACTGATTATTAGGTATATGTGAAATGAATCAGGAATTCTGTGTTGCGTGGTTGCCTCTTCCATTTTGAATAAAAGCAAAATTGTATCTTTATATTCTACTCCATTGTTAGCTTGATTGTATTCCCTGAAACTAAGATGAGAGAGCCGAGGCATGGGATTTGTCCCAACAAAGCCACGGCTTCACCACAGGAAATCAAGAGCTAGACCAATTCCATCTCGTCACAGCTGCAATCTTCATTTCCGTCGCCAAAAGAATTTGTTCATAATAATTTTACGGAATTCGTGAAAAGAAAAATTCAAATAAAAGAAACTCACACTGATATAGTACGTTCAGGAACAAAAACTGACCATCCGATTCCCTCTTGTAACTGCATGAGTTTGCTAAAGGAACTTTTGAGGCTTCAGCAGCTTCGATTTTGATGAAATTGTTGGAAGGGAGCAGTGGGTTTTGACTTTTATGATAGAGAAGAAAACATGAAAGTTAGAAATTATTTCGGGGACTTAGAAAGCAAAATACAATTTTAAGGGAAGACATGAATTGACAATATTGCCCTTTTAATTATACCATGTGTTGGTCACGCGACCTCCTCTACTTGGGAGTGGCTGATCATTGGTGACTTAGATAGTTGCAACAAGTCTTAAAATCATGTAGGACTATTAAGGCCGAAGAAAAAAAAAACATTTGGGAGTATTTTTATAGTTTGCCATAAAATTGTGTGATCATATTGGCGAAAAACCCTTATCATTTATATATGATTAAAGAAAATTCATCTTCATCTGAAATTTTTATTTTTATGTTATAATTTCCCATCAAACATCAAAAGAATTACTTACAATTAATAAATCTTTACTTTATTTGTTTAAAGACAAACAAAATGATAATGACGTTACCCTAAAAAATCTCTTCATTTGTCATAACTAGTATATGTTTATTTCATATTTAATCAGTTGAAACAAAATATAAAAATTTTAGTTTATTAATTATTTTGAATAATTATTCTATTTCAATTTAAATTCTTCACATCAAGATATATAAATAACACCTAAACCCTGGACCCCAAACCCTATACCCTAAGCTTTAAACATTATACAATAATCTTTTTATTGACAAGTACAAATAAGAACATGTAATACATACAATTGATTAAACTACACCTTTCATACTCCAATTGTTTTTTATGCAAAATTAAAGGATTCCAAAGTCGTAACTTATTATATGTTTCATGTTTTAATCTTGTTCACAATTGCGTGATAAAATAAAAAAAGAATATATATAAATATATTTTTTCAAATGATTCAACTAATGTATTATTTCATGTAATTTAAGATTAAATTAGAACATTCGATCGTCATATACTTTATTCATAGATATTTTATTTGTTAGCGTATGATAGTCTTCACAAATATCATTTATTACTATTTTCATGTTTAGTTCTTCGTTACTTTTAAAATTGATATATAAAGAAATAGTTATCATGACCAAATTGATTTCATAAGAGGTGCTCTTACCTAAAATGAGCTCAACAAACGTCCTAATTGTTCATAGATTTGATGTCCATATATAATTTGTCAAGATGATGCATATGGGGCATAACCACTAATGTGACCACTAAAGTTGTATATTTTTTTCTGTTTGACCGTTCAACTTTACGAATTTGACAAATTAACCATTATAAAGTTAAATCCTTTGAAAACTTTCACAAAGTTAAATGGCCAAATTAACAAAACTCAAAAAGGTGAATGGCTAACTTGTCAAATCCTACAAAGTTAAATGATTAAATTGACATATTTTATAAAGTTAAAGGTACAACTTCAGTGGCTACATTGATAGTTCCACCCAACTTTGGGCATCCCTAGATATTCATAACCAGATTATCGCAGATGTTAACCAGTGATAATTCCATTTATGTTTCATCGTTAGTATAGATTTAGAATAAAGTAAAAGTTGATCAAAATTAAAGGCCCCAACAGGTTTGGATGGAAAAGGCTAGCTTTGGATTCTTTGAGACCCTTCTTATCATAGTATATGAATTTTTATATAAAACTTTTGGACCTCTTTATTTTTGTAAAGAAAGGACTTCAGTTTCACGTTTATATATAAATCCTAATTCTTTTTGGGCTTTCAAAGCCCATCTTGTATATTACCTATAATACAATCTTACAAAAACAAAAAAAAAAAGTGCAAAGGATGGTGGACAATTAAAACTTGGCCGTCCGGACCCTAATAGGCTTTTAATAACTTTACTAGTCTAAATACACTCGCAATCCGATGTTTAAATGACCAGGATTAAAACCCTATAAACAAAAACTAATTAGAAAAAGTAACTCATTTCGTCACCCATCAATCGTTCAAATTAATACCTTTTTAAAAATTTGAGAAAAAAAAAATCAAAGAATACTATTTTTTTGTATTATCTGAAATTATTTTTATTCTAAAAGTCCTTTCTATATATATACACAGTAAAAATATTGAAAATAATTTACAAATTTAACTTTCAATTTGAATTAATTTACAAAACATATTATACTTAATAACACAATAATATATTTATATATATATATGTATATATATATATATATATATAATTTTCATAGAGTAATATTTACCTGTTTTATGACCTTCAATGTGTTTCCCATTCAAATTAAAAAATTTTAAAAACTTTAAAACCTATAATATATTATTAGTACGAATAATATATTGTTGGAGGTTTGTAGGGTCATGAACGATGATTGCAATGTGACCTTCGGCATTCTTATTTTTTCTTTAACTGTTACAATGACCTTTTTTTTCCTTTTCTTCTTAAAATTTAGTTCTCTAAAATTGAACCAATTTGATAGAAGCCAAGTTTGGCCTTTGGTCCTGAACCTAAGGAACATCCTATCATTGGGCACTAAATGGTTATTTCGAAAACTACATGAGGATGGGAAGGTTATTGGAAACCAAACTAGATTGATTGCCCAAGGATTCAATCAAGAAGAGGGTATTGATTATACGAGACTTTTGATCCTTTTGCTAGATTAGAATCTATTCATATGTTTTTAGTCTGTGCATGAATTAAAGGTTTTAAACTTTATCAAATGGATGCCAAAAGTGCCTTCCTAAATGACTTTATTGATGAAGGATTTTATGTTTAACAACCTTCCAATTTTGTATATGAATAATTTCCAAACCATGTCTTGAAGCTCACAAAAGCTTTATATGGTCTTAAACAAGCTCCTAGAGTTTGGTATGAACAGTTGGGTGGCTTTCTTATTCAAAAACATTTTTTCGAAAGCAAAGGTTAACACTATTCTTTTTATTTAGTGCCATGAACTTGATGATGTCTTGTTCTAATATATGTCAATGATATCATATTTGGTACTACTAATGAGACATTATGCAAGGATTTTTTCACTTGTCATGCAAGAAGAATTCTAGATGAGTCTAATGGGAGAAATAACTTCTTCTCATGATGCAAATCAATCAAACTTGTGAGAGAAATTTCATCAACCAAGCAAAGCACACAAGAGAACTTCTAAAAAAGTTTTGGATGAATGAATCAAAAGTCATTGGCACCAATTCAAGAACATCTACCAAGTTGGACAAAGATGAGATGGGTAAAAAGGTGGATGAAAGCAAGTATTGAGGCATGATTGGTAGTTTACTTCATTTGATATCTGGTAAGTCGTTATTTCAATCATGTCCTTAGAAATCTCATCTATGTGCTATTAATCGTATACTTAGATATCTCATGGAAACTTATGATTATAGTTTCTGATATTCTAGTGGTGCAAACTGGCCCGAGCTCGAAATGGGCTCAACTTTGACTGGGCAACTTCTGGGCTTTTTATGGTTTTAGGGCTTTTTAATTTTCAATTAGGTTTAGGGTAGATTTTAGGTTATAAATACCTCGTTTTGTCTTAGTTACAAAGGCTCTTAAAAATGTGATAATTTCTGACTTTTGTCGTTAAACCGAAAACTTTTGTGTTTTCACAATATCCAATTCTTTTTCCAATTTAGACGTTTATTCGTTATTGCTCTTGCATCATTTGGTATCAGCGCACTAGGTTGCCTTCACCAATGGCTAAATAGAATCGTGTTGGTCATGGACGACGTTATGCTGGAAGGGAACGTGGAGTCATTCCTAAGGAAGATGAACAACAGCCTAGTCAACAAGACCTACGAGAAAATGAAAACGAAGAACAAAGAAGGTGGATCCAAGACTTAGAGTGACAACTGGCACAGGCTAGGTTAGACGTTCATACTAAGAAGGGGGAGGAATCAGAGATTGATTCTGAAGATGAGAGGAAAGACATCAATTCGTTTGGGGTTTTGAACCAGGGGCGTAATCGAGAAGAACGACTTGGTAGACAATCTTCTTTCCAGAATCTCGTCGTGAAAATCGAGATTTCAGATTAGGCGAGCAGGCAGAAAAAAAAAAAAAAAAAGATGTAGCAGAACTTCTTCTGGTCATGAAGAAAGGCTATCGGGCAGCCATGTTCACCGTGAGTGGTAAAGACCGAATTTCTCAGATCTAGTCCAATGTTTCTGCTGCTCAACCAAGGCAACCCACAGGTGGCCAAGCCAAGCATGCAAGAGCCCAACAAGGGGCACCTGCAGGAGATCAGTGGCAAGGCAGCAACGGTTGTGGCCTCTTCTCCAGCCTACAGAAGATTAATAGCTAGCGAGCAGATCTTGTGCGCAGAGGCCCGTCAGATGAACCAGTGCACAGGTATCGAACCCGCAACCGAGCCGTGAGCGCCGGTGGAGACAAACCCAACAGGCAACAGATCCAGAGTCGGCCTTGGTAGCCAGCAAATGAACCAAAGGCTCGCTATGAGGCTTGTGCAGCCAGATGGTGCATGCTCAGACCATTGCCCAGGAGCGAATCAGGCAAGCGTCCATGACGCAGAGCTGGTTGCTGATCAAGGCGATTCAGATGCGGGGCAATTTTCGATTCCACAATCAGGTCCATGGCGTTCAGAACCTTTGAAGAAGAGGATGGGAGCCGTTTGAAACACCGAATTGATGTAGGGCACGATTCCTCAGGTGACTAAAACGAGTTCAGATCTTGCTAAAATCTGACTGGGTGACCCGGAATGGCCTAACGAACTAAAATCACAGCTTTGCTGTGTTGCAAGGTGATTTTCGGCCATTCGAAGTAGTTTTGATGGTGTTTTGGGCAATTTTCTGTTTTCAGTGGCATTGTCATAATTTTATAGTTTTAGTCACAGTTTCGTAATTTACTGTTTTTCTCGGGGGTTTTTTGCAATTTCTTTACTTTTCCTTTCCGATTTGGGTTAGGATTTCCAATTAAGGTTAGGATTTGTTTTGCCTATAAATTTCGTTTTTCGGCTGAATATTTTTCAGACAATTTTGATGAATTAAAATTGCCTCTTTTCGACTTTGCGATTTACGACTATTTCAAAAATTCGTTTTCGCTTGATTTTAATTTTCTTCTTCTAACTACATGGGTTGAAATTTGATTAGAAGGAAAAATTGGATCAAGATTTATTTTCGTTTCTTGTTTTGCAAGTTTCTGAATAAGAACGAATCTTCAGATTCTGTTTCCGACTGCATCAGTGGTATCAAAGCACAGATCCGCACAGGATCAGTCCGTCCAGATCTGTCCATCCAGATCAGTCATTCCGAGCGCCATGGCAGGAGGTAATCTCGAACAAGACATTGCTGTGTTAATCGAAGCAATGCGACAGGAACAGGAAGAGTTTAGGCACGATAGGGAAGAGTTGCGAAGAGAGATGCGGCTAGAGAGAGGGAGCCGTGATCGCCAA
This sequence comes from Parsonsia alboflavescens, assembly GCA_028571225.1. NCBI lineage: Eukaryota > Viridiplantae > Streptophyta > Magnoliopsida > Gentianales > Apocynaceae > Parsonsia > Parsonsia alboflavescens. Next base: position 3,154 of record JAOXNR010053748.1, on the reverse strand, counting down.
ATACGGGATTTGACACATATGGTACGGTGGCTGGGGCCAGGCCGACAACTAGAACAGGCCAAAGTTGACGAAATGCGTCAAGGGGTGGACGAAGATGTTGAAGACGAACCCGAGCGGCCACCGCGTGAACAACCTAGGGTTCGGCCGAGAGGAATGAGGGGCGGCTACCAACCGCCAACAGACAACGAACGAGAACCATTCGTTCCCCGTTGGGATCTAGGGTTTAAGATTGAGGTTCCAGAATTTTCAGGAGGGTTGTCGCCTGAAGAATTCTTAGATTGGATGAGCTCCGTGGATGAACTTTTTTCATTGAAGGAGGTTCCGGAGGAAAAGAAAGTATCTTTGGTGGCTATGAGGTTCAAGGACAGGGCTGCCGCATTGTGGCAATCTTTCAGATATTAGAGATACCTAAATGGCCTTCCAGTTTTGGATGATTGGGGGGAATTCAAGAGGGAGATGCACAAGGAGTTTCTGCCCTTCAATTACCGGTAGACTATGTTCCAGAATCTTCAGAGCTTGACGCAGGGTTCTAGGAGCATCGAAGAATACACGCTTGAGTTTTACCGGATGGTGGCGAGGAATCAATTGTGCGAAACTCAGGAACAGCTCGTGGCTCGATATCTCCATGGGCTACGACCTGCTATTCAGGATGCTTTATAGGTCCATACCTTTAACACTATCACGGATGAGCAGACAAAGGCACAAGTTGTGGAGAAGAGTCTAGCGAGGGCCAGTGGCAGAAGTGTTGGATTTGGGAGAGGATTTCCTCCTCCCCGTGTTTCTCTAGCAGGTAGCTCTTCGACAACACGAGTGGGTAGCTCTTCAACCCAAAATCAGTTTGGAAGAGGTAGCGTAGAAGGGTCAGGTAATGCTCCGAATAAGTCTTCCACCAGTAATAAAGCTAATGTGAAGTGCCACAGATGTCAACAACTTGGGCACTATGCAAATGAGTGTCCAAGGATAAGGTCTAATTCAGGAGGGCACTGAAGAAGAGTCTGAAGAGTATGTTGGTGATGATGTGTTTGAAGAGGAGAAAACGTGTTATGTCGCACCTGAGGATATCAGGGGAGATAGTTTGGTTTTGAGGAGGATTTGTTTAGCGCCCAAAGCCGATGAAGATTGGAAACGGAGAAACAACTTCACAACCCGGTGCACAATTAAAGGGAAGGTATGCCATGTGATTATTGATACAGGAAGCAGTGAGAATGTAATCTCACAAACGGCAGTGCAGAAGCATCAGTTGAAGACAGAACCTCATCCAGTGCCATACCGGTTGGGGTGGTTAAATAATGATACGGAGGTTAGGGTTTCAGAGCGGTGCCGGGTGGAATTCTCGTTTGGACCTCAGTATTCTAGCGCTATCTACTGTGATGTCGTCCCGATGGATGCCTCACAGTTGCTACTCTATAGGCCATGGCAATACGACAATCATGTGACGTATGATGGATTCTCGCACTGTTATACTATCAACCAAGGGCCAAAGAAAGTGGTACTTCAGCCCATGCGAAAAGGAATGGTTGACAGTAAGAAGACACTTATCTGCCTGCCACGAAAGGAATTCGAAGAAGAGGTAACTGAATCCGAATATTGTTTTTCTTTAGTTGCGACTGACTTGTTGACATCAGGCAGCAGTGAAGCCGAGTTGGAGATTCCAGAACAAGTTCAAGAGTTGTTGACTGAATTTGCAGACTTGTTGCCAGAAGAGTTACCAGCTGGGTTGCCTCCATTGAGAGATATCCAGCATCAGATAGATCTAATGCCGGGATCTATCCTCCCAAACAAAGCACATTACCGAATGTCCCCACAGCAACATGAGGAGTTGAAGTGACAAGTTACGAAGTTACTTGATAGAGGATTTATCCGGGAGAGCATCAGTCCCTGTGTTGTGCCTTCTCTGTTGGTACCAAAGAAGGATGGCACATGGAGGATGTACGTGGACAGCCCTGCCATCAATCGTATTACGATCAAGTATCGATTCCCGATTCCACGATTAGATGACCAGCTCAGTGGAGTGACTTATCTTTTCAAACATGGACTTGAAAAGTGGTTACCATCAACTCCGAATCAAACCTGGATATGAGTGGAAAATGGTTTTCAAGACAAAGGATGGGCTCTTTGAGTGGCTGGTCATGCCTTTTTATCTCTCGAATGCGTCCAGCACATTCATGAGGGTCATGAATCAGGTACTGCGTCTTTTCCTCAATGATTTTGTGGTAGTTTACTTTAATGATATACTTGTGTATAGTCGAGAGAGGGAAGAACATCTGCAGCACCTATGGCTACTTTTAGCTGCCTTGCGAGATCACAGTTTGTTTGCCAATCGAAAGAAATGCAGTTGGATGGTCGACAAGATTGTATTTTTAGGGTATATGGTTTCAGCAAGTGGAATTCAGAGGGATGACGCTAAGACTCGGACGATCCGTGACTGGCCAGTACCAAAGAGTGCAACAGAGGTTCAGTCGTTTCATGGATTAGCAAGTTTCTATCGGAGGTTTATCAGGGATTTCAGTGTGTTGATGGCACCCCTGACTGATCTTTACAACGCCAAGGTGATTAAATGGACAGAGGCGGCTCAAGAGGCATTTGATGTGATAAAGGAAAAGTTGACGAGTGCCCCAGTACTTGCCCTACCGAATTTTGATAAAGTATTCGAAGTAGATTGTGATGCTTCGAAGGTGGGCATAGGAGCGGTTCTGAGCCAGGAGGGACTGCCAGTAGCCTATTTCGGACAGAAACTTGGAGGGCCGAAGTTCAACTATTCAACTTCTGATGTCGAGTTTTATGCCATAGTCCAAGCTCTTCAACATTGGCCGCATTATTTGATACAACGGGAGTTTGTGTTATATTCTGACCACCAGGCTTTGAAGCTTCTTCAAGGACAGCATCGACTTAGTGATAGACATGCCAAGTGGGTGTCAGCGCTTCAGGAGTTCACATTCTCCTTGAAACATAAGTCAGGAGTCGCGAATAAGGTGGCTGATGCATTGAGTAGACGACGGTCATTGCTTAACATGATGCGGGTTGACACCTTGGGTTTTGAGGGATTGAAAGAGCTGCTACAGGATGATGCAGATTTCGATCCTATTGTGAAGGCCGTAGAGCAGCAGGAACGGTTTGACTATGTGCTTCATGATGGCTATCTTTTCCGAGGTAA
>JAOXNR010053746.1:0-13661 GCA_028571225.1 Parsonsia alboflavescens | reverse complement strand
TGGTCAAAACAAAAAAAATTTTTATAAATTATCAATTTTGTCTAAATTTAATTAAATTATTAATCTTTTCATGAATAAGATAAATTTTGAACTGAACGTTGTTTATGATGAATTTTGTTATTCTCTATTCCAGCTGTACTTAATTATAAATTATTTGAGTTTATTTGTTTTTTCCATCACTTATTACGTGTCATTATTATTAGTTTAATTGATATTTTATTCATTTTTTTTTTCAATATTATGATTATGTTCTCTTGCTTTGTAAAATTTTTTTCCTCTTTCATTTTAATATTCTTTGGTTCCGCATCTTTTAATATACTTTTTGTGTGACAATTTGGAGGAAAAAACTTAATATTTACAAAATGATTTATAATTATTGTATGGATATATATATATATATATATATATATATATTTATATTTATATGCCAAAATCTAAAATTAACATGTATATGGAGTTGCGTAAAAGGAAAAAACAAATATGATAATGAAACAATGTGGCAAACAACAACAAAGTCTAATCAACTTGGATGGTCCATTTATCACATAGCCACTACTTCAAGTATGAAAATGATACGAATGGAGGAAGTATTTATATAAAAATTATATATGCATAAATCTGAAATTAACATGTATATGAAGTTGCATAAAAGGGGAAAAAAAATGAAAATGAAACAATGTGGCGAACAACAACAAAGTCTAATCAACTTGGAATAGTCCATTTATCACATGGCCACTATTAAAGTATGAAAATGATACATAAAGAAGTTTCTTGATCCCACTTGTTAAGGTTTTACAGATTAAAAATTGTAGTTTTGGAGCACTTTTATTTTTCTAAATAAAATATTTAATTAATTGCACCACGATGCGTAAATTATTCTTACCTTGACCTTAATTATTATGGTTAGAACTTAGAAGATCTTCTAGACTTCTAGCACTTTAAAAGGGAATGCTAAATCATAGTACTTCTTCTCGTCGTTGAATATAAGTCATTTTAATTATTTTTTTTTGTTATTAATTATAAGTTATTATTGTTAGTTAATTAACTTTCTGTTAGTTTTTATATATATATATATATTACCCTTATCACTTTTTTTCCTTTTCAATATGTTGTTGTTAGTTATTTGTTTGATTATTATATAAATAGAGTCATTTTAAGAAAAAAAAAATTATTTTAATCTTTTTAAAATGATGATTAGTGACTTATATTTAATGATGAACATCGCAAGTATATATATGTATGTTTTCAATGATAGTGGCGATGTCTACGGATGCAATATTTCAGATTTTGCAATTTCTTAACTTAGAGCCACTGCCGAATTACGTACCATAAAATGAGTTAAAATTATGAACGACCATCGCTAACAAAAGCCAAACATGGACCATGCCATGTTAAAAGGGATGGGATGGTAGGTATTCTTTTTTTTTTTTCTTTAATTTTTTTTATCATATTAATTACTCTATTCATCTGAAATTGAATGTCTCATTTTTTTTATTCGAAATTAAATATCTTATTTTTTAATTTAGTTAAACCTTTATTAAGAAAAATGATATTGCAATTCTAAAATTAACTCAGTCGAACTTTTTTTTTTCTTAAAATGCATACCAGTTAAATTGAGACATTCAAGTTCAGACGGAGGGAATAATATTTTTGTTATATCCCCTACGTTTTAGATACCAAGTTGTTATTCACTATTTAAAACGATTTAAAAATATTAAAATACTTTTAAAACTTATTTATTTTAAGGATGTTATCCCACTTGGTTCCTCATTTTGAGCCAAATTATAATTTAATTCCAAATTTTCTTTCAATCACCATAATCCTTCGTCATATTATGTATGAATACATGTTTTGATCTAAACTAGTATTCTTAGACAAGGCAAAAGTGAAAGCATGACCCGCACGTGACCCACTTAGACAGATAAAGATATTAATTATAATTTTCTTATTCAAAATCAAACCCTCGATATTAAGAAAAAAGAAGAAAATTATTTAGATTAATGAATAAATCGAATTAATCCAAAATATTAGATCTAAATTACGAGAGAATCTAAATTTAATTGCAATTCAAATTAACTATAATTTGAAAGCAACAACTTGGACTCGATTAAAATTTAAACTTATACCGATGTCAACATATTCTATTCTTAAGAAGCTGTGTGGATACTCTTAACTCTAGATTCGTGGTAGTATGATGAAAGCAGCAGAGGAATAATAATATGTTGTTTTTTCTGTTCCAAGCATTTCCTTTAGAATTCAATTGTCAAAAAAGCAAATATTAAAAGAAGAGGAAAGTGAGAAAAGAAGTAAAGAAAAAGAGAAGGGCAACAACAATTTTTTGACATGCAATTGAATACAACTAGCTAGTTAATAAATGAGATTGAAAATTTAGGTTTGTGAAATGGCGGGGTCCATATAGAAGAAGCATGCCTATATTGCGATTCAGCGTGTTGGTCCAGCAATTGTAAAACAAAAAAAAAAAAAAAAAAAAGAGGAACAAATTAGGTGAATGAATTGCTTTTGCCTTTGCCTTTGCCTTTGGGTGATGATTTGAAGGAGATGATCACAAAGTGCGCAATTCATACTCCCCTCAAAGAAAAGAAGAAGTCAAAAAAAAAAAAAAAAGGATGAGGAAGGGGGCACCGGATGGGCATCGGCATCATCGATGATACCAGAGAGAGAAAGAGAGGGGTCACATGCCAGAGTCGCTGAAAGCCATTATATTGAGTGTCCCACTCGCTGCTGAATTCCCGCATAATTAAGCGGCTCAAATCAAATGCCCTTATCTTCATGTCTATGTACATACGCTTTTCTTGAGCCTGTCTGTTCTGTTACTTTCGACTCGTAAATAATTATTTTATTCAAATTGTTTTTTAATTAATATTATATATTTCTATTTATGGCATGTAATCTTTGTGTGTGTGTGTGTGTGTGCATGTGTTTTTTTTTTTTTTTTTTCTATTCAAAATTAGGGAATTAATTAATAAAAAAATAAATGATTTATTCTCTGGAAAATATAAATAAATTTTCTAATTATTAAGAAAAATCTCATATATAATGCTAAAAGTAATATACTCAGTCTACAAGGTATTATACTTCATTTTAAACTATACTTAGTTTTTTAGTGGTTTGACTGGTAGTTTATATGTATTATCAGATAGATGTATTGTTATTATAAATTCTTAATATGTAAGTAAAAACATTAAATGACTTATATTATTAAAAAGACTAATATTATTCTATATATCTGCAAGCGAATATTAACTATTAAACATATAAAAAATAAGGGAAAAAAATGTCTTAAACGTTAATTTAAATTACCAATTGTTTTTGTAAGTAACACAATGAACAAGGAATATGTAAATATAAAAAGGTTGTCAGTGAGATGTAAGCAAAAAATTGTTATTTTAGAAAAAGAAAAAAAAGAGAGTAAATATTTAATTCATAAACTCCCACAAAATTATATTCTGGTGGGAGGGAATAAAATGAAAATTTAAAATTTACAAAAGTTAGAATATTTTCTAAAATTTTAAATTCTTATAAGTGATAAATCATTATATCGATCTTTGGTAAGATTACAATGATCAAATCATATGCAAACTTGGAAACAAAGTATTTTATGATCGGACATAAAGAATAGGATCGGTATTAAGACTATTAGTATTAATAAGAATTTTTTTTCATTTTTTTATTGATCTTTTGGTTTACATCTCTTGGAATGCGTCGACTTCCCTCGGGATGATAAGACTACCTAATGAGAGGTATAATAACTTCACGGACCTTTTTGTTTCTCCTGGCCCTGGGAGGAGGAGGAGGACTATCACTCACGTGACTAAATCTTAACAACTGAAAAATAAACCAAAGAAATCCACACATTCAAGATACAGTATACAAATTTAACTACGTATCATTAAAATTACTTATCTTTATATTATAAATAAGAAAAAAAAATATTTAATAAACAGTATGATTAAAAAATTTTTATAATTTGAAACTTAAGAAGTAATTGGAATAATTGTATTTCATTTTTCAATTTTATTTTCTCCCCAACAATATTAAAATTTCTAATAATGTCAATTTATTTTACAAATCATATCAAAATTCAATTCCAAAGTCATATTTTTCTCATCAATCAGCCAAGTGTGTGGTAGAAACTCTTTTGGAATAAATTAAGAGAAAAAACCACAAAGTATAAATTTGGTAAGCAAGGGTTGAAACACAGCCTTAACAAAAAGTCACTCTTTTGACAAAGGTAATATTAAATTATTATTACGCGGTGGTCCACCATCATCACCTGTGCCTGTCCACATTTTTCTCCTAATTCACAGTAATTTGTATTGATTTTTTTAAAAATAGTGTCACTACTCATAAATCTTTTTTCCATTCACACATCCATACTCAGAAAGCCCTATATATGAGGACAAAACCACTAAGCATTGCCACACTATACAACAATTAGCACATTTCTTTCTCATCTCTATCCCTTCTTCTCCATCCATGGCTTCCCCGGCCAAACCTTTCTTCCTCCTCTTCCTCCTCACCATCTTATCCTCACAGCAGATTCTCGCCCGGGACAGCCAATTTTTCAACAAAGTCCCCAGCAACATCAACAATAACAATGCCGTGGCCGGAGAACCCAACAAGCAACAGCCACTGAACAAACCAGAGGAGGAACCAAACTTCATAACTGAGAATGAGAACTTCGGCTACGGTCTCTACGGCCATGAGTCCGGCCAACTCCCTCCTTCCACAACCACCACCAACAACAACAACGGTGAACCCTTCAAGACAAACACCAACATTCCCTACGACAGTGAGGAAAAACAGGCCTTCCCCAACTCCAAATACTTGCCCAAAAACTACAACACAGAGGCCTATGTGACCGAACCAGAAGGCTACACTCCCACCACCACCACCGGACCACAAGAGAACAGTAACAACTACAATTACAGCCCATTTTCCATCCCCAATTCCAAGTACCTTCCCAAGAACTACAACACCGAGGCTTATGTGACCGAGCCCGAGGGTTACACAGCCAACCACGAATACAACAACAACAATAACTACAACAATTACAATGGTGAAAATGGTTACCGGCAAGAGGAGTACAACGGCGGTTCCAAAGGCAACAATTACTACAGCAACCAGCAACAGGGCTACGCCACCAGCGGTGCCAATGGAAACAACAATTACTACAACCACAACAATGGCATCAACAATTACGACACCTTCGCTCAGAGAAGCTATTCCACATCAGGGGGCAACAATTACGATCAGTACAATGGTGGGAATTCAAATGGTTACGAGAAGCAAGGCATGAGCGACACGAGGTTTTTGGAGAACGGCAAGTACTTCTACGATACAAGGTTTGAGAAATCTACCTTTAACGGCCCAAATGAAAACGCCAGAGCATTCGGTTACGAGTACAATCGCGGAGGATACAACGGCGGGAACAACATGAACTCCTATAAGTCCAACAACAATGGCTACCAGAACCAAGAGCAATTCCAGAACTTCCAAGAAGAAGAAGAGCCTTGATCAGCTTTCAAGTAATTATCGATTGATTGAGCGAGCTTAAGAAGGATTTTGATCATCTCAATGGTGTTTTTTATGCTTTAAATTATGCCACAGCACAAAGACGATTAATTATATAGATTTCTTTTATGGGTTGCTTTTTGTGTTTTTAGTTTTTTTCCCAGTAAATTTCCTGTTTGCATGAAGAACAGACTTTTAAGTATGGGAGTATAATTCTGTATCTCTGGTGATGGACAATTTAATAATTTGTACATTAATTATTCCAAATTTTATTATTCTGTCCAGTCTTCTGCAACCAACCCTCGATAAATCCAAATAAAATCCATATTTATCCAAACACACACAAAAAAAACATAAACACAAGAACAAATGTTCGATTTAGGGATATGTTTATGCTCTTATGTCTGCTTGTGAGACTTAATCATTTGATCCACATATTGCTTTATCAAAGCTGAACTAGCTTTTCTTTTCTCTGTCTCCCTTTTTCCTTCTTTTATCTTTGATTAAGAATGAAGATAGCCCACCTACCAAAAAGTGATAAAATTTAATTATATGCCCTGTGCGCCATCTTGGTGATGCATTTAAGAAGCATCTGTAGGGAAAAGAGTTAAAAAAAAAGGGTTCTTGTACTGTCAATGTCCTTTTTCAGTTGAAGGCTATATTTACTGCTCGAGAAATAAGTCCTTCCTCCACACAAAGGACTGTAAAGAGTATGCAACAATAAGAAAAAAATAAAAAGGGATAGCATCGGAGGCGTAGATTAATTGACACACGTTAATCACATGAAATCAAAAAGGTCCGAAAGGGGGGACTAATTCTAAGCATATATATGCACTTCTAATATAAAGTTAATTGTTCGTAATTGATAGACACTAAAAAGGAACCGAAATTAGGCCTTTAAAATTCTAGTACTTCTTTTCTTAATTTAGGTGATATGAAGGCATTAATTAAGGATGTGAGTATATTTCGGAAATAATAATACTTTTCAAGATTCTCCAAAAAAGAGACTGTCCATATCAACATTGATTTGTTATTTTACTTTTGGCAAGTAAATAAAAGGGATTTCTGAGGAGTAAGAAAAAAGTTCACCAGAAGGCAAACCTAAAAAAGGGCTTGGTATATGTACAGAGTTGATTTGGACAGGGAGAAAAATGCCGAAGTGGGTCGTCAATGTCAAAGTAAGCAGGAGGAAATGGGCACCATTTAATGCAAGGACCCATCAATTGAAGTCAGGCGACACATATTAGTTGGTTAACCACTGGCGATAGGAATATGGTGAAAGGGAAACTATTCTGAAATTTTAGGAATTTGGAAACCAAGGCAAAATTTTTGAAAAAAGAAACAAAATAAAAAAACCAGAAATTGAAGAGCGCCAAAAAGTAACAACTAAGGTCGATTGGAATACTTTTGTCCGTGAATGGCGGAACTAGACGAGAATTCTTCACCTTTGAATGCGTGTGAATTGGCGTCGACAGAGACTTAAGGTTCAAGGCTCCTCAATCCATTTATGATTTATTTGCTCAATATTTATATCATTTCCGGGGCATTATTTGTTACTCCAATCTTGATAATATGGTTACGTAAATTTTGAAATTACCATTTTAAACGTTTACTTAATTTACGCTTTCAAATTATTTTTAAAATTAATGCAGGCTTCTAATTAGTACATATTTTTTTTTATACACCTTCGTAAACTAATAAAAAATTTGAAAGTCTTTTAATTTTTTTATATATTTTATTAACTAAATCTTAAAATGGAAAATTAAAATTTATAATTAATTAATTTTTTAAAAACACATGTTTTTTAAATTAAAGAAGAATAAAGAGTTAATAGGATATATAGAATTTTTTTCACATGACTTAAACTTTGAAATTTTTACGATTCGGTTTTAAATGCTCTTTCATTCAATATTGGGTGCCCATGAGTTATGGGCATTTTAAAGGAATAATATCACTGAAGACTTCTGCACATTTTTTTGCAAGTAATCAACCACATTCTTTAGGCATCTTCTACACTACTCCCCTATTCATAAACTTTAAAGACGGGTTAGTAGAACGAGCACAGGCACATTGATGCGTTGCAAAATAAACCTTTAACCTACCAAACGTTCAAAGTTTTAAAATCCTTTATCGACCATTTCGTCGTTTCATCGGACGCATTAATGTATCCCACCAATATGTGAGGCCAACCCAAAGACGAGCACTTATGGAAGCAATTCAACTGATCAACTATACTACTAAATTACTGTAATACTAGTAGTTAAAGTTGAAATTGAAAACCCCAGCTAGCTATAAGTGCCCGGCATCGCTCGCATTGATGCTGTTTGGGTTGAAATAGTGAAAGAAAAGCGATGAAAATCGCAATCATGTGGCTGACAACAAGATTACAGTTTCTATATATATACACTCTGAGCAGTAATCATGGCTTCCAAACCTGCGAATTTCTGCACCAAACTACTTGTTTAAATCAATAATGTTCTTCTAATTAATATGAACAAGGGCATTCTCAAGGAGAAAATGGTTTTTTTTTTTTTTTTTAAAAAAAAAACACTCAAGAGGATTCAGGGAAAATGGCGGAATTTGAGATCATTAAATTAAAACGTAAAGCTTTCAAAGAATATTTTCGTTCCTTAACCTGAGATCACGCAACAAAGTTCTGAAGAATAGAATATTAGAATGGAGTACATTACTGAGAGATGTGGAGATGATCTCTCGAGAGTGATTCTCTGTGTCCAACCTCTCAAGGATGGAAGAAAAATGCGGATTTATCTCAAAATTTAATTCAATTCACAAATATGATCTAATAAACTTTGAGTTATTGGCCAATCTATCCCACAAATTATACAACACAGGCTTTATTTTGCTTGGTCTTGTCATTTATCAACTAGATTGGTAAAAATGACTCCAAATTCTGGTGAAATTTGTGAAGAATCCAGTCAAAAAGATCAAAATAGTCAAATGTAAATTGTTTAAGAACTAAGCAGGTGAAAAAAACTTTAAAGATCAAAATTTTCAAAAGGATATAATTTAGGGATTACATTGGTTAATAACTCAATAAACTGTAAACTTCTACCAACTAAAGGCAAAAGTTCAAACATCGGGGAATTAAATTTACAAAAAAAAAAGAAAAAGAAAAAAAAAGCCTTCTATTTGGGATACAAATCCTGCTATTTATATATATTCCCATAATAACGAGGGGTCTAAAGACTTATTTAGTAATGTCAATTGATTGAATTCAACCCCTCTCTATTTTCTTGAGCTTTTTAAGTATGTAAAAAGTTAATATAATATCAAAGTGAAGTTTTTGAATCCTATTTCTTATGCCTATAGAAGTGTTGAATTTAATTACTTAATACACCCCTCTCATGTAATCCAACAAGAACATTGATATAAATATTTATATATATATATATATATATATATATATATATAAATTTATATACTTTTTAATAGTATTCGGATGTTAGTTCACATGCAATTTAACATTTTGCTAGTAACTAAAATTGAATCGAACTCAATATCTAACGTTTTGTAGATTTTATCTTCAAATCACTTGGTCACATCCTTGGTCATGAATCTTTGGTAATTTATTTCCCATTTTTGAGAGGCTTGGCAAAATGTGGAGAAAATAATTAATTGTGAGGCAGAATGATAGTAAATGGCTCACGTGCTTGACTTAATAATTATAGATGAGAGCCGTCATTATAGTAAATGAGAGCTTAAGAAGCGCTAACAGCGTCTTTATATCTCTGACCTAATATCTTTTATGAACATTCAATCATGATGAATTATAGTGTTTCCATTATTTCACTTTAGCATTGGCTACTTAGTTTAGTTGGTACCTAAAGATTCTTTTTTTTTTCCTTTTTCTTGTTTCCACTATTTTGGTTGGTTTGAATTTTTGTAGTTTCGTTTTTTATAACATTGATTCTAATCTTGTAAGGTGAAATATGATAGAGCTTTCTTCTTTCTTTTTCTTTTTTAAATTAGACAAAATATTTCTCAAATATTGAATATTTTCTACTTTTATATTGAATCATTAAAAAATTAATGTCCTAAACATAAGTGAAATTACTTGATCACTCAAACAAGTTAAACTTGTCATTTTGCCATGATTAATTAATAGCACCAACTCAAAAAAGAAACACATTTATTATTTCTAGTGAAAAATTTTAATTCAAAAATTGAAAAAATAACTATTTTATGGGGGAAAAAAAGGGAAATTTAGAATATTTTCTCATTAAAAAGAAGAAAAAAAAGATTGAAAATGTATTCCATATTGGGGAAAAAAAAGGTGAATAATTACATATGCAATGAAGGACCTCAAGTGTGACGTTTTTTTAATTTAGCCCTAACCAAAAATAGGGCTAGAGCTTAGAACGAGCAGGCCCTAGGAGCCCATAACAAACCTAAGGGCATGTTTGGATATATCCGTTTTAAAGACAGGCTAGCATTGAAGCTGGATGCACTTTATTCTGAGCTGGGCAAGGCGTTGCATTTCAAGTTTTTGAAGGGCTAAAAATTGAGAAAGGTCCGATTTAATGGATGGGTTGGTTTGTATGGGGTCACTGTTCAAACGTACGGGATTTGTTCTAGGATTGGTTAAATTGACAGTAGCCCATAGGGTGCATTTGGACAGAAGTTATGATTCAAGTTTTACAGGGTGAGTTTTCAAGGGGTTCATAATCGTATCAAACGTAATAAGGATTATAAATGGGTTGTGTATATCATCCATGATAGTTATATATCATCTTGTTTGTTTCTCGTCTTGTACGGATTGTATATGTGATCTCAGTTAGCATATATCATAGAAGTTGTGTTTCCTACTTGTACGGATTAGTTAGTTATGTATTATGTATGTTGTGTTTCTATTTGTATGAGTTGTTTTTTTTACATATACGGGTTGTTTTCTCTCAATGTATGAGTTGTTTTGATATTTTATACGGATTGTGTATGCCATTTTTAGTTAATTATGTATCATATTGGTTGAATCACCTCTAAAAGATTATTTTATACATCAAATTCGAGTATTTTATATATTATGTTTGATCTAAAATATCTTATACAATTACATGAAATGAATAAAAATACATCTACCAGATAAGTTAAGAGACAACCAATATCATTATTTTATATATCAAACTCAAGTATTTTATATATTTTGTTTGATCTAAAGTTTTATTTTACAATTACATGAAATGAATAAAAATACATGCACTAGATTAGTTAAGAGACAACTAATACCATTATTTTATATATCAAACTCGAGCATTTTATATTTTTTGTTTGATTTAAAATTTTATTTTTCAATTATATGAAATGAATAAAAATACATGTAGAAAGAATTTTCATTCAATCATAGCCAGGATATTATACACTTGGCTAACATATTACAATCGTCCTTGTAATTACCATCATCTCATTCATTGCCAAATGTCAAAATATAGTTGAACCATGTTTGAAAACTTGAGATTAAGATAAGATTAGAACTAACAAACATTGAACTAAACAATCAATATAGCTTTGCAACAACTCATAAGGATTTTAAAAAAATCCATCCATACCGCTTTGAAACAATCCATACAATCCGATCAATACATAAATTGCACAAAACAAACTGACAGTGCAATCCATAAAGTTTACAAACAACCTGTACCACTTATCAAACAAGTCGTAACATTTACAAATAAAGACCGTATAGTATGAAAATAACCCATAGAGCTTTAAAATTGCATGAAAATGCCCCTACAATGAACAAAAATAAACCACCAGTACAACACATACAACTTACAAACAACTCATACCATCATTTCAAATAATTCATAACATTTATAAGTAACAACTTGTACAGTGGGAAAAAAAATTCATAAGATTTATAGATAATCCATATAACTTTAAAATTGCATGAAAATACACCTATCATGAACAAAAACAAATTAGCAGTACAATCAGTCTGTAACACTTGCGAGTAACAATCCGTATTGTAGGAAAAACAGGCTTATAAACAACCCATATAGCTTTAAAATTGCAGGAAATGCCTCAAGCATAAAAAAAAACCATCAGTACAACTCATAAAGTTTAAAGACAACTCACACCATATTTCAAACAATCTGTAACACTTATAAATAAAAACATGTACCACTTTTATAAACAACTCGTACACTAAGAAACAAATTTCTAATATAATATACTTCAGAAGATAGAAACTGCATCGAAAAACTCATAATCTTTCAAGTACATAGATAACTCGCAAATAACTCATACACAACCCTTTCCTCAATAAAGATCCTATCTTTGTAAAGAATGAAGAAGAACAATCAGATCTTTTCTAAAAAAATATATAAAATAAACATGAATAGATGCCAAAATAAAAGACTGGGAGGGCTATACAACCAAGAAAAACAAAAAAGGTAAAATCTTTCCAAACCTTAGGTTGTTAACTTATATCAAAACATAAAAATAAAAGTACCCATTTATTTTTTAAAATGAAAATGAATCTTTGTTCAATTAAACTTCAACCTTTTCAAAGATTTGATTGGAAAGAATATTTTTTTTTGTTTTGAAGCTTCGTAGTGTCTCATCGACTTGAAAAAGTTAATCGTTGGGAGAGTTTTTGATCAATACAGATTATGAGAAAAAAAAGAAGAGTTTTTGAGCAATACAGTTTTTCCATCATGGTTGAATGTTCATAAAGAGAAGAGAGAGAAGTGCTTTGTAACGTGGCAACTAAGATACAAACTTAGAGTTTAGGGAAAACAAAATTTTTTTTTAAAAAAAATTTTTGTTGGAAAGAACAGGCTCTTGAGGAAGAAAAAGACGATGGGAAAAGATTTGACTAAACCCTTGAAATTTTAATTCGTTGTTTGAAAAGTTAGACCACAAACAGGTAGAGAGCTATTTTCGAAAGTTCAGTATTTTTGGCAACTCAACTTTTGAACCTCAAAAAATTTGGCCAAATACAAATTGAAAAAATGTTCAATTTTTAAGAACTAAAAACTGAAAATAAGGGTCTGTCCAAATAGGCCCATATGTGTTTATCTTTGTTTATGAATTGGGCTTTTAACTCATTTAGTCTCATATGTTTAGATAAAATTATAATATGATCTCATAAATTTTTTTTCAATCGTTATAGTCCCTTAATATATTATTGACATCATTATGATCCCTCAACATATTATGGACAATCATTTTGGTTTCAACTATCATTTTTTCTAGCAAAACACTCTTTGAAATTGGTCATTTCATTGATACGAGATAACTTTTCGGGAACAAAATTACCCATCTCATCCTTCCCACTCAAAATCCAACCGACCCATGGGTTGTGAATGAATTTTGGTTGTTTAGTTAATTTATTTGGATTAGTTAATCCAAATGCATTTGAATCTTTTTTAAAAAAAAAAAAAAAAAAAAAGAAAGAGAGTAATTAGATTTTGAGCAATAAGAATAATATTGACAAATTTTTCCCTAAAATGTTATCCTATACCTATAAATGATTAGTTACGACTAGTGTTTTGTTAAAAAATAGTAGTTGGAACTATAACGACTGCCCGCTAAATATTGAGGGACAATAATGGTTGAAAAAAAAAACTTGTGGTATCATACTATAGTTTGATTCAAACATGTGAGACCAAGTATGTTAAAAACCTTTTATGGATTATATAAAGTTTCCAAATTAAAATATAATTTTTTCTATATTCACAATCTATTTAGAAATGTTATTTCCTTTTAAAAATATTTATCAATTTAAATTTAAATTTCCTCAATATATCATGTGGTCTCCAACAATTTTTTTTTTCTTAAATTGTTTGTTTGAACCCTCTCTCTAGTCTAGTCTATATTGTATACCTTGTTGTGTCTCAAACTAAATACCTTTCGATTAAAAGGATATTTCTAACTTAAATTACATAGTGGATAGAAGAGTTGCAGATTTTTTTTCTGGGGCTTTGGGCAGGTGACGCAAGACGGAAAAATATGGTGGGGAAAATTGTAGAACCTCAACTGTAAACAACTTCACTCGAAAGCTTTTTTTACATAAAAGGGAGAATCAATAATAAAACGACAATATTCTTGAGACAATACCTTGAGTTCACAAGGAAAGAGATAAAACTCTGAAAATATTATTGATA
>JAOXNR010053745.1:0-13663 GCA_028571225.1 Parsonsia alboflavescens | reverse complement strand
AGCAATATTGAAATTGTACTCTACTCTATTTCCTTCACTAGGTTTTTATCCTACGGGTTTTTTCCATTAAGGTTTTAATGACTCATTTTCTTAAAGGGTGGACATCCAAGGGGGAGTATTATGAATTAATTTTATGGTGGATGTCCTAATGCTACCGAACCTTTCAGTATGGTGGCTATCCTAATCCTACAAAAACTCTCATTATTCTAAGAGTCTTTATTCTTGTAACTAATGGAGTTTACTTGTAATTTTACCTCCATCTAGTCCTATAAATATGAGGGCTTGAGAGATAAGAAAAGAACACATTGAATACACATTATCTTGCTCTCTATATTTCGTTTCTTGCAATTTCTCTCTCTTCTTCTTTTCTATCTTTCTAGTTTATCTCATTCTCTAACAATAACAATATAAATATATATGTATATATATAAGATATATAAATGTATATATCTAAAATACACAAGAAATCAATTTTGTGGCTTTTTTTCCTCAAAAGCCGTGTCAAAGCAACTAAAGTCAATTTAATTTCCCATTCATGTATATATAAATATCTTAATTAAATCATCACCAAGAAATTAATCGATCAAAATAATATAAAAAATATCAAATTTAGATTCTATATGAATTTTCTTAACCAAATTATCAAGATTAAAATAAAATTTTGATATTTCTATATTATAATTGGTTTAAAAATTGTTTTATTTTTTAAAAAATGATCATGTATTTTAAGATATACATTTAATATTTGAAATTAATTTTATAATATTATATATAAATATATGTCAGATTTTAATATATTACAATTTTATGTTTACGTAGCATATGTATATTTATTACTAAATGCATGAAATTAAGAAGAAAAAAACTATTACGATATACGGCGACTGAATAACCGTCGTATACAATAACAAGAGCCATCGTTTGTAAGTTTAGATATATACTATAGTCTCATAGCCATAGTATATAATACACATTAGGCAGTATACATAACATTATACATCAAGCTGCCATGTAAATTCAACTTGTATAAAAATCATTATTTACTACTCGTCATCGCAATATAATATACTACGACCTGCCATAAAAATTCCCTGTTATATATGAAGGGCTTGGAGAAGACATATAAACCATTTTATACAACAGCTCGTCGCATAAAGCTCTTATTTCCAGTGATTCTAAGGCAGCTATAAAAAAGTCCATCGAGAATGGCCCTGTTTCTGGTAGTGTTCAAGGGCATTTTCAATAACGCCTCCTAAATTTGGAAAAATGGGTCAATTGCCAAGGTTCTAATTTTGTTGAAAATGAATGTTTTCTTGATTGTTTAGATGTATATCTTGGTTTGTGCATTTTGCGTTTAGATTATTCATGGTTAACTAGCCTAAACGAGAGTAATAAATGTCAAAACAGCTGCATAAGGTAGTAGGTATTAGTCTTATCTTGATAACCACACCCCACAGTCCATTTAAAACAAAATCCCTTTGAGCCCCTAAAATTGAATTTGATATAAAGCTGGCTGCCTCAATGAGAAATGTAAAGCCATAGTATACAATCAAATATGGAACAAATTGTAATTTGGTACCACTTCATGTTCTTGAATGATCCTCTAACACGAATGAGATATGAAACATGAGGATTCATTGAATCCATGGACAATCGAAACAACAAAGAGTTCGAGTCTTACAAACAATTCCAAAAAATATATGAACGACTGACGTAACCTTTTGCATTGCTTTACAAAAAAGTTACAAAGCCCAATACACATTCAATTTCTATACATTCAATGTTTTAAGAACCATGCAAGCTCCTACTCCATACAAAGAAAGATTCATTAACAACTACCATCTTTAGTCAATTCCCATTCATTGAGTACCTACTCTCTAAGTGTAAACTTCTCGACCTGGTATTAACAAATTGCTCTTCCTAATTAATCGACACTAACATCTGCACATTAGCTCTTCAAGAAGTCCTTGGCTTGAATAATATCCTACAAACAACATAAACAAGTAATTGTTAGTTAGAAGATAAGTAATGTAGCAAATCTTGGTTGTTTTAGGATAGTTACCAAGCGAATCCGCACTTGATTGTTTCACATAGCCCCCAACACCCTAAAACTTTTTCCTTTAAGTTTAAAGTAAATACTATTTTACCAATCTATTAATTCACTATGTAATATCCTAGAAAAATAATAAAAGATGGTGAAAGTTGGATCCATTTTCATGATAACTACAAGTGATTAGATTGACTCAAAAAGAAACGAGAGAGAGAGGAGTAAAGACTATTCTCATTCAATATATGTACGTTTTGTGTTTAATACATTATTATTTTATTGGTTGATTGATTTTATTTGTTTCAGAGGCAATTGACAAGATTGTGGGTAGTTCTTTGCTGGCCAAAATACCAAAGATGAATTGATGTCGTGTTTTGTAGATACTTTTCTAGTTGATACTTTTGGTTTTTGGATTTTAAATCCGACAATAATATATTTTGGAGCATTATATTCATTTTATTTTATTTTTGTGTATAAATCTCTTTTATAGTGAAATAAATTAGTTATCTTAACTTGCATAATGTCCATGAAGTTTTTGATGAAAAGATTGAAAGAAGAAATTGTAGGATTTTAACATAGAATTTTAATGGAATGTTGAATATTGATTTGGAATTGTTGGATTGTAATGAACTTTGTTCTTGTTCTTAAGATTATAATGAACTTTATTTTAAGATTTTGTATTTGTATTTGGAATTTGTGGATTTAATGATTTAATCATGTTGTATTTTGTTTCAAATAAGTGTTTTGCATATGAATTGTATTTAATTTATAGTAAGTATTAGGAAATAAATCTTTTAGTAAGTATTAAGAAATAAATCTTTTTTTAAGTGTAATTTAAATTGAATAATGAGGTTAAATATTAGAGTTCTCCGGTTTTTCAAGAAATAGATATCTTGACTTGATGCACGTACCCAATATGTTGGAACTGGGCAAACTTATATATTACCCGCCAGTGATTGAACGAGTCCGATACATGTCTTATCTTGCCAGGGTCGGAACAATAGGTTTTGGGCCTGTTTAGTCTCATTTACAGCCTTAGTGACAAAGCATGGTAAAGATCCTACTCCTAGAGCATTCTTTGCTTACACACACTTTTGAAAAGATGTAAGAGTGGATTTCATGGATGATTCTACTGATCCTGGTTCGATCAATTGACATCAATTGATCACCTCAACATTGTATTGAAAGATCAACAACCTCAACATATATTTGTAAGTATTAATTCAATTGCAATTTATGGTAATATTATTTATCTAACAAATATCCTTCTTAATTATGACAATGATGGAGATCCAAGGGCCAACAAGACAATACATGAAGCATCGAAGAGTTTCAAGCTATTTGGCTTCACATTCAAACATAAGGACTTGTACTTCAAGTTTAATAATAAAGAAGATGGATCTTCAAGAGTTATGTGATCTTAAGTTGAAGTTTCTTAATCTATAGGTCCAACTCTTGATCAATCAAAATTGAAGCAAGGTTCCCAAGACTCATCAAGTTGTTCAAGCTTAAAATTAGATTGACCTCTTGTTAATGCAAAAAATCAACCAACCTAATTGATTTGGAAGACAATTCAACACCTAAACCAAGTGATTGAAAAGCCCTTTATCAAGTCTCTCAAGAATCCTAGAAGGGTTCATGAAGAAGACTCATAAAGATCATGTTTGATCTTGAAAAGAAATACTTGAAGAGAGATTAATTGTTTGTCATAATAAAAGTTGTTGTTGGAATTACAAAGAAAAGAACTATTTACAGTCTAACAACTAAGAAGCAATAATCTAATTCTTACAATGGTTAAAGGACCTTAATAACCTTTTAAAATCGTTCAAAAGACCAAGAAAAGTCAATAAAAATCAAGTCAAACAATCCAAAATGGAAGTTGAGGGACCAAACTGGGACCATCCAAAGCAAAATGACACACTAGATGCCTTATGAAATTTTGGCCAAAAACCTCCCCTGTCTATCCAAATCCAGATAGTGATTCGGATGGAGGGCTAGACAACTACTATTTTGCTCCGTTTCCTTTCTTGTTTACTTGCTTTTGAATGGCTTTTCTTGGACACTTTTAGGCACCTTTGAACATGTGTTCATATCTTCTAAATCGTCATACAAGTCTTCAATCTTAATTACATTCCAAAGTTCTTCAACTTGACCTTCATCGTTAAGCTTAGCTTGTCTAATCTTGGCATCAACATCAAGTTGTTCTTCATTGTTTTGTGTTATTTCCATCATTGTCTTCTTTACCCTGGCAACATCATCCTTGTATTTAAAATTTAAGTGTTTATATCTGAACTCAATTACATAGAACAAGTCTTCTCTTAAGTCATCATTCGCAATGTCATTATTAGAAGGCTTCCATGATCTCCAATACTTGAATTGTAAGTCTTTATAAATAGCTTTTCTTCAATGAATCTTCTCTTCATTGAACTCCTCCATTAATGTGTTCCTTGATGATTCCATTGATGATATGATTGATCCTTGGTATCTATCAAAGATGAGAGACAATGTCACAAGTTACGGAGAAGTTGAAGTTGATGAACTTGATTCTAAAGTATAAGAATATTTACTTCAAGTTCATGCATATATATTGGAGTGGATAAGGCTTGGAAAATACAAAATAACAATAAGGATTGAAAACGGTTGAAATCGATTGAGGATGCTCAATGTCAATCAATGATGGCTCACAAAACAGGGTAGATGGTGCATTGGGCACCCAACAACACACTGGAGCAGGCTGCAAGCGAGCTCAAGCTCACCAGACTAATGGTCTTGTTCGGCCCTCAATTTGGTGCTTGCACCGGTGCCTAATAGATAGAATCAATTTGAGATTTGATCAAGCAAACTTGAGTTTTGACAGCACCAAATTAAATTTTGACTAAGCCAACTTAAGTTTTCTTGACTTTTCTTACGTTTATCTTATTATATTTTAAGGGTATTTAAGTTCTTGGAACTTTATTTAAGTTATTTTCAAGTCTTTGCCTATATTTAGGCCATTAGGATTGTATAACTCAAAACAACTTCGAGAATTTGAACAAAAACTTTTCGATCAAATTGATCTTGTTATTCAGTGTTCAAAGACTTTTCTAGGATAATTTGGGCTTATGACTACTTTGACTGGGATGCTGTGTAGTGTTCCAAATGAAGACGTTGGTTGACATTTTCCAAACAACATAACTCAATGTAACAAGCTTGAATCTAATTATGAGTCTAGGAGATTGTTTCTTCAAGTTGGTGTGTTTGAAAGTGAGTCAAAAATCATCCTAGAGATCACATCAGATAAGTTTTGTCAAAGTCGACTAGAGGTTCAACAATAATCAGAGGCTTCGGAGGGTTGTCAACCGTCTAATGAGGTTGATGTGTATATGGAGATTGTTTGGAGGAGTGAAAAAAGGATGAATCTATAGAGTTGGCAGTAGCAAAGATCAATTTCTCAATCAATGTTCACAACCCAAAAAGTGCAAATCGACCAAAAGGAGTAGTCAAGGAGATACAGTGCGAGATTGTGAGGTAGCTCGCTTGATTATAGAAGATCAATAACAAGATTGCTGAGATAGCTCGCCTTCCTACAACAAACCAAACACAAGATATTCAGATAGAACTTCTCTCTATGGGGAATTTATAGCTTCAAAAGAGGTTCAATGACATGATTCAAGTCTTGTTAAGTATTAAAGTTGGCTTAGATTCAAGGAATATGTCTATGAGTATCATGGTTTCAGAAACCCAATTCCCCTTTAGATAGTAGAGGGATTTGATTTTGAAATGCTCTGACTTTTACTACTTTCCAGATATTATGAAACAATTTCCATTACTACTATGAAATTATTAGTGAAAATTGGTTATCTTTGAATCTCAAGGTGTTTTCATATCTACTCAATTTGACTAGAAAGATTTCTATTTTACCCAAATCTATACAACATTTCATAATTTATTCAACTCTAAAACTAACTTTTCACTTTGTACCCATTTTGACTTTTTCCTTTGGGGGAAAAAAAAAATACTAACATTTATTCACTTTTAACATGTAGTTACTATATTGTCCTCAACATTCAAAACACTCCAAATACCATTGCACTGTTGTAAAACCGAATTGAAGACAATACAATTATGCATCATTCATGAAATTTTCTTGGTGAAAGTTAAACTTGAAATGAACCCATTCTTCCTGTTAAAGAAAAAAATAGTCGGCGATTGGGTCTGGTTTGGGAGAGGAGTTGGTTTTTTTCTTCACAAGATCAAGCAAGCAATGTTTGGCCAACTTCGAGTTCAGTTTATTTTTTCGTTTTGCAATTATGGTGATTGATGCTTGTGTTTTGATTCCTAAGTATCTCTGGGTTTTGCTGGTCGTTTGTTTTGTGTTTTTTGTTTTGAATAAGGAAGGAAAGAAAGGAAGTTGCTTGTGTTCAATGTTTCAAGTATCGGTCGACCTTCAAGCCAATTTGTTTTTTGGGGTTCAATCGACCTTCAAGTGGATCATTTCGACCTTCGAAGGATTATATCGACCTTCAAAGGATTAAATCGACCTTCTAGAAGGTCAATTAGACCTTCGAATGGATTATATCAACTTTCCATATGGTCACCTCAATCCTCAAGCCTTTTTTTTCAGTCAATTTTTTCTCTTAGAAAAAAAATTTAGACCCTTTTTTCTCTGCATTTTTTTTATTAAGATATTTCCCCTTTTTCTTTCTAGTATTACTTGTACATTTTCTTGAATATATTTTTCTCTGGATTCCTACATAAATGGATTACATCAGAATTGTTCTTCATGATGGATCTCCTAGTGGAAGGGCATGTCCGGTAGTCGTATCAAAAGACATCAGTTATGAAGATTTTAGGAGAACTATTGTAGGCTTCATGAAGATTGATTTAAACCAATTTGGCATACAAATCTCAATTACATCTGGATTATCCAATGGAAGTACTAAATTAATGGAAATTGAAGATATATAACGGATCATGTATTTGAATTGGGAAGCTGATCCTAAAATAGTGGTCATTAACAAAATTGAAAGATTACATCAATGTGGTGGTGATCATGCAATGGATGATTTTGTCAATGTGTACAAAAGGAATCCGGATGGCACATTCCTGCCTCTAAACAATGAACCTGGGCCATCTAGAAATATTCGCACCAATGCTGATGATGATGAAGATTACAAAGAAGAATATATTGGTAGTGTTGTTGATGATGTCTCCGTGAACTTTAACAATCGGGTCAAACACATAGTTCCTTTTGAGCAATTTATACTAGACCTTTCGACTCAATTCACAAGCATGGACTGGGATGAGGAAGCAGAGGTGCATTATTTCGAAGATGAAACCATTCCACTTGTGGGCGCGAGAGAGAAGGATTCAATTTTTAATAATAAGGATGAATTGACGACAATAATCGGTCAATATTCAGTCGAAAACCAATTTTCCTATTACGTGGTACGTTCGGATAAGATAAGATTCGAGGCACGATGCAGGAATAAAAAGATTGCACCTTCATGATACTTGCACAATGTAGAGCTAGATGCCAATTATGGGTGATTCATAAGTTTGTCCCGATTCACACTTGCATTCGAACTTTATAACAAAGCGAAATAGGGATGTAAGTGCATTAACAATTGGTCATTTGCATGTTGGTAAAATCGTCGGTGTCAATCACAAGCCAAAAAATATGATTCAAGACATGCAAGAGAATTATGGTGTGATGTTAGGATACACCAAAGCCGGGAGATCTTTGCAGCGTGCAAAGGACATAGCTTATGGAACTCTAGAGGACTCACTTAGACAGCTTCTATCATACTTCTACCTTTTGGAGTGTATAATGCCCAACACAGTGACCAGCATAGCATTGTCGGATGAGTATTTTGTGAATTCATTTTGTGCACTTGGTCCTTCGATCAAGGGTTTCAAGTATACGAGACCCGTCATTATCATAAATGAAACATATTTGAAAGGTGCACACAAGGGCAAAATTTATGCAGTTGTTTGTGCAGATGGAAACGGATAAACTTTTCCCCTTGCATTTGGATTCGGTGAAGAGGAGGGCAATGATTCATGGGAGTGGGTCTTAAGAAGACCAAGATCTGCATACGATGATTCGGTAATTGTATCTGATTGACATAAAGGCATACTACACGCAGTGAGAAAAGTGTATCTCAAGGTTCCACATGCCTTTTGTTTTCGATATTTGAAGGAAAACTTAAAGACAAAGTGCAGAGATCCTCATGTTGTAGTGAGTTTCAAAAGTGCTGCATATACTTATGATAAGCACAAATGAGACCACTACTTTGGGGACATTCGACATATACACCCTAGGGTTCATCTGTGGTTGAATGTTGAGATAGGGCAATCGGGTTGGTCATGTGCTTACTGTTTGAAGAATCAATACAACCAAATGACAACTAATCTTTGTGGAGTCTTTCAATAAAGTGATCAAGATAGCTTGGAAATTGCTGATTACATCTGCTCACGAGTTCTATAGGGGTATGTGTTAGAGTTGATTCAATAAACACTGAGAAGTAGCTGTTATAATGCCTGATATTATTATCAAACGTGCTGTGGAACGGATTGAGAAAAAAGCTATGAAGGTTGACTAACAAAGGCTACATACTATATCCATTCGAGCTAGGGAGGAGTATGTTATCCGTAATCCCCCACAAAAAGCAAATGCTATTGTGGATATGATTCAGAGGATTTGTGGATGTCGGAGATGGGAACTAGAAGGAATTCCCTGTAAACATGTCATTGCTGTCGCCAGGCATTGAAAAAAATTTGTATAATTTAAATAGACATTCCAAACGACCAAACCAACCTTCCAAGAGGTCGAGCAGACCTTTCGTAAGGTAGGTTCAAGCTTCCGTAAATTCACTATTATATAGAAAATAGATTTAAAATCATAATCTCAAATTTTTTTTTTCATCTTTAATTCTTTATAGGGAAATTGGGACTCACTATTATTCTATGTGCCGTGAAAATTCATTTGACACAGAAATAATGATAAAGGCATATGCACCTTCGATACAGCCTATTCCGTTGTCTTCGAGTTTGAATAGAATTGTAGGTTTGAAAGATGTGGTTGTCAATGCCCCATTTGCAAGAATCGAGGTAGGAAGACCATAAAAAGGTCAATTCCTCTCTTGAAGTGAACAATACCGATGAAAGAAAGTTTGCCAATATGAAAAAGAAAAGGGCATAATCGTCAAATTTGTCCAAACACAGCCACGGAAGCCTTATCACCCGAAATAGAAGTTACATTACCTTATGATCATCCTCAAGAAGGGTACCTATCTATTCCAATATCTACCCAACAATCTCAAGTTTCTGGACAAACATTGGAGGTAACAAATGAAGTAGGAGTGTTTGTTAATGTTAATGCAAGTGTCGTTGATGAGAGTGTGGATTTTTTTGAAAGCGATGTTGGTGTTGAGATGATTCATGACTTGTAATTA
Organism: Parsonsia alboflavescens; assembly: GCA_028571225.1. Lineage (NCBI taxonomy): Eukaryota > Viridiplantae > Streptophyta > Magnoliopsida > Gentianales > Apocynaceae > Parsonsia > Parsonsia alboflavescens. The sequence continues at coordinate 4,180 of JAOXNR010053745.1, read as the reverse complement.
TTTTAATATTCTTACTTGTTTGCAAAATTTTCATTTATCCTACCACATGATTTTTTTTCTTTTTCTTTTTTCTTTTTTTTAAAGAAGCGTGTAATGCAAACTAGTGAAAATTAAAAATAGCAGAACCAATAATAACTATTTCTACTTCATATCTTCATCACAAAGGAATACTGCTACAACCCATCTAGATACAAAACCATCAAACAAAAGCGTTCTTTTTCTATAACGAAAATCATAAACGGCAGCTTTATAGGCCTTCCTTACTTTGTTTCATGACGTACATGGAATCTGGAAGTTATTTGCATCAGCGATCCAGAGCTTTAAAACAATTAATTCCAGCAATTGAATGGGAAGAGCAGCCCAATCTCTTTCAACTCCATTCTCGGCTATATTTCTTCTTCTTCTTCTAAAGTCATGAAATTGGGGGAAAAATTAGGATAAACAATTGGGGAGATGAGAATTGGGTTCAATAATGGGAAACTAGCTTTTCTCATTTGAAATGGTAGAAGGTCGAGATGAACTTGCCGAAGGTCACGATTATCTGTCTGATGGTCGAGATGTACTTGTCGAAGGTCAAGATAATCCAACTTAAATGTAATTTAAAATTAATAATAATAATGATATTATTTTTAATTATTTTAAATTTAATAATAATAATAATAATAATACTGATTTTTATTTAATTTAAATTTTAATAATAATTATAATAATACCAAAGGAGGGGATAATATGCTAAAGGTCAGTATAATCATCTAAATGTAGGGATTATCGACCGAAGGTCGAAGCAAGACTTGGCAAAGTCTTTGCAGCGACCTTCGACCGATAATCCTGACCTTAGGATAATTATACCAACCTTCAACATATTTTTTTTACCTTTCCACCATTTCAAACTAGAAAAGCTAGTTTTCCATTTCCAAACCCAATTCGCACCTCTCCAATTATTTATCTAACTATTTTGCATCTAAATAGGAGTAAAATTTCCTCATTATCAACAAAATTCATAAGAAAAAAGCATAATGTGATTCTTCACATCAGTAGAAGATGCTGCTGATCATTCAATCTGTTTTAGTTAAGAAATCCAAAAATCATTAAGATCCTAATCATATTTCCATACATAATCCAAAGACAACAAACAAACACTTGCAAGAATTTTCTAGTACATGTCAGGTACACCAACAAGAAAACTCAAGAACAATTCACACCCACACTCACGACAAAGAAAGATAAATATTAATAACATAAGCTTACACTCAAAATTAGTCCACCGAGTTCCCGAAAATGGAAATAATCTGAACGACAGTATCTTGAGAAATTCCTATTCAAGAAAACCGGTAGTAGATATGGATAATCAAGGTTGCCTTTCTTGGGGCTTAGTTAGAGATATGAAAGAATCTTCAGGGGGTGTTAGACAGAAGAAAGCTGCCGCAAGAGAGAGCGACAGGGAAGAGACGAAAGAGGGGTTTTGTGCTTGTTTCTTTTTGTTTCCACGTTTCCTGAAATGCCAAAAAGCAACGGTTAGTTTTCCTTCGCTAACTTAATATTTAATTTAAAAAAAAATTTTTTTTTCCAGTTTCCGTACTCTGCTCCCATCCCCACCTGAAATGTGATCAAATATTCAATTATTAATAATTAATAATACTTCTTGCCTTTTTATATTTTTTACCTTTTGGATAATTTTTTGGGGCATATATTTCTTTCTTTTTGTTTTTTTATTGGAAAAGGGCCTTTTCATAATTATTTTCATATTCTTTTCAATTACGTAATATAAATAAAACAATTAATATAATTTCATTTGCATTTACATAATTTACATGCTGTGCAAAATATATACATGATATGAACCAAAAAATCATTGGGACAAAAATCTATATCGTGCTGCTATATAAAAGCGTGATCAAAGTCATCTCGTCCCTGATATGCTGGGGTGCATCTAAAATATCCTCCAGTGATGGCATCGCCCAAACATACCCCTCAAGTGCCATGTATTATATAATGCAGGCTGCACAGCTAGTCGAATCAGGCTGACTCCGGAGGGTTTCAATGCCAAAAAACTCATATCCGAACCTGTCAGCTGGAGCAGCAACAACTCCCATTATGGTCGCCTATACCAGAAGATGTGGCGGCATCCTACAGATCGGCTCCATCATATCTATCCTGCGTGCCCTCACCACCTTATCTCATGCTTGCCTCGGATCATATGGAGTGGCCTTCACACCTTCGGCGAGATCCAGAGAAGTACCTAGTGTTTTTTCTGGCAACATGGCATCGAGACCTACAAATACAGCAAAAAATATAAAATTATTTAATATAAAATATAACTTAAAATAATAACTTAAATAATAACTATGTTTATTACCTCATCGACTTACCACCAGGTAACCTCATCATCCTCTCTAACTCCCTTGACCCAGCCAATGGAACCATCATCGAACTCGTACGTCTCAGGCTTCCCTGCAACAGAGGTAGAAACGAAAGTGGAGTGGAGCATACTTTGCAATTTGATTTAGTTTAAACCAATATTATATAATCACCCTCCAGTAGAACAATTGATAAAAATTAATTTTATATTTACGTAGAGATAAGGTGGGGCAATGGCGAACCTCTGCGCCATAGGGAAGTCTCCGAATGCACTTTAGTTGCCAGTCGAAGCCCTCTGATGAATTGATTGGCATGAGGGTCCTCCAATTCCTGTGTGCAATCTCAAACTGTCTTCAAAAAGTTCCCTTCAAATGAGAGGATTCCCCATGTCGAGGGGCTACCTCAGAAAAATCACAATTGTTAGAAAATATAAATATTAAGTCTAACATACTAAAAAAGGCACACTAATTTAATTATGGAGAGAAAGCTATATTATATTAACGGAATTAATGTAAATACCTCTCTGATTCCCCCCGAATTAATGTAAATACCTGCTGTAGAAAGTATCCAAGCGGCTCCGAGTACTGGGAGTGTCCACTAGAAATACCATGGAGCCCTCCCCTGGCACCCTTACTAGACCTGCCTCTCTCCCTTTCTTGTTTCTAGGCTTCTTCTTTGGAGCCCTAAAATGTATACAGTGAGAGTGGTCCGTGAACGGTGACATGAGGCTTGCAGCCCGGACCTTGGTCCGAACCGCACGTCCTCCCTTCTAAAATAATTTAAAATCAAATTATTAGAACATAAAGAAATTAAATTAAAGACACTTGAACAAGACATATAAATATAAAATTTTTTTAAAAAAAACTAATTAACTTAGCTAATTATGTCATGTTTCACCAGAACAATTGGGTCGGATAGAACAGTACTAGGTGGAGCGGGTGTAACCTCCCTCTCACTGGCATCCCCCTCTGGCTATTTTTAAAAATAAATTAACTAACTACGAAAATCAATTCATATGAAATATTCAAAAACAGAGAGATGTTTAAACTAATCTAGTCGGTAGTCTGGACCTCGACTGCAGCAGGTGGATCTACCACCTCCCTCTCACTAAAATCTCCCTCTGGCTGTTTGGTACAAAAAATTAACCATTCATTAATAACATAACTAATTACAAAAATTATCGTAAATATTATCGATTAAAAAATAGAACTATTATAAATTTGAACTAACCTGGGGGTAGAGTCGACCACAACCGATGTAGGTGGATTTGCATTCGGATGCCAACCACTCGTCATTTGCTGCTGCTAGTTTCAATGAAAATAAATACGGTTAGAATATAATCAATAAATAATGCTCTATTTAAGTAATTTAGATTGTACAACTTATTGATGTGAACAAGGAGATGTCTGACCACCCTACTTGAGGCTCTATCGACGTGCTAACTCATCCAACCACTGTAGGACAGCAGTGTGTCGTGCCAGGGCCAGTTGCTCCTGCTCCTCCAATTGAGCAGTTACCCACTTATACTATTAGACAAAGCAGGCATTGACATGCTGGGCAAAGTGGGCATGGACCTTGATGAGGACATTGACCAAGATTGACAGGGCAGTTTGGACCAGCAGATTATATCGGCCAAATCCACTCCAGGGAGTCCACAAAGGTCCAAGCGACTGCAAGGAAAATTGATGGAGATCAAGGAGCATACATGGCATGGGGTAATTCACGGAAGCTACCAAATGAGGAGGTGAGAAGATTCAAGTTCAATTCTAAAGAAGGTGGAGCTTCAAGGGGTGATTCAATGAATGGAATGAATATTTACAAG
>JAOXNR010053743.1:0-13666 GCA_028571225.1 Parsonsia alboflavescens | reverse complement strand
TGGCTTACCGACTTCTTGACATAATGAGGTTTGAACTAAGCAAAGAAAGAAGAAGCAAAGGAAGAAGATTTTTCCTCTGGAGATCTGAATTTGATCCATAATTCTCGTTAACGCTGCAAACGTGCTTTGGGAAGTGGGTTGTTGTGGAAATGAAATTAAAATACTCTGGGAAGGGCTTTGGGGATGCTTTATATAGAAGAGCAAAATGCAATGTGAATATGACGAATGACAATATTAAAAAAAGGGAATGGTTCTTTCGCGGAAATTTGTTGGTTTCTGTATGAAATTTCAATTGAGAGATGGCAGCTGGTTTGAACAGATGAGGGCGGCGACAAAACAGTGGCGACTGATTTTGCTTGTCCAAAAATAGTAGAGATCTAGTCTCTAATCACACCCTTATTTCGGAAAAACTATTACTCGCCCATCTGAAATTGATTAATATCTCTATTTTCATTTTAGATTATCTAAAATTAAATTTTTATTTTTTTAATGGTATCCGATTAGTTGAAAGTGTTGGTAAAATTTGGATTCGAGACCTTTACTTTATGCGCATTCACTATTCCACCCGCTAGGATGTTCTGGAAGCAATCCAAAATTAAATATTTCATTTCTAAAAATAAATAGGATTTAATATAAGATCTCATCAAGAACCTAATATAATTAAATATTTACATCCACTTGAATAATGTTGCCACCACTAATTACATTGATATAGAGGATAAATTAGTAACTTTATAAAAGTAAAAAACGTTCATAAATTTAATTTCAAAATAGGATATTCATGTGAGGATGGATGGCGTATGAGTAATCTTTTATTGTGTATTTATAAAAATAGAAATTAAATTTTGAACGTCAATTCATTATTACCTTAAAAGCATACTATTGGATTACAATGAAAATTTGGTTGGTACAAACAATTATCATAAATTTGATTTTTAGTCGACATAATAAAATACGCATCGTTTCAATATTTCAAGATCTCTTTCGGTTTGTTAATTAATTGTCATTAGTACGTAGTATCACTTAAACAACATGGTATCAATTCATTCTAAGATCTCTCTCTTGCTTTGGGGTTATTTGGATAACGAGAAAAAAACATATTGTTTGGAATTGAATGTTTCATTTTGACTTATACAAATTTTATGAAACTTAGTTGACACAATTCATTTATTACTTAATGATATTAATTTCTTAAAATAATTTTAATTAATTTTCAAAAAGAGATATTTATTTTTAAGTAATTTAAAATAGAAATATTCATATTCAATTTGGGCAGAAGAATATTATAAAATGTAATGATCTTGACTCATCAATTGTAATGAAATTTAGAGTTTGTCTATATTCCCATGTGAAACGTCAATTTAGATTCTGAACAATCTGGAAGACCTCACCTGTAGAAGGTTAGAAACCCTTTTTCCTTTGCTAATCTTTTTGGGGGAAGAATTATTTGTGTAACCTTCAACGTCCACCCACGGTGACGACGGACAGCAGCACGTGTCGTCAAACTTTACACATGAAATCAATGAGGGGAAATTTTGATTTTGAATTGAAATAGAAAAAATTCCAGATGACGGTTCCTGTCTTCCGATTTATAATATCAGGTGCTTTTTTTGGTGACAGGGCGACACGTTTTCAAGTCCCAGAATTGACTATGGAGCTCTTTTGTAGACATGTTTGAATATGATCTTTTTTTAACAATTTTCCATTTTTTACCAGTTTCCAGAATTTTTCGTTTCTTGGAAGCTCTCCAGATGGGCAGCCAACTCCGCTCTGTTCGGGCGACCTCGAAGTGTACAAACATCGGGTTATAAAATGAAGTTATTAGGCCTTGGACTTTTGAAGAGTAAAGAAATTCTAAAATGTGCTTATTATTATTATAGAATTCTATTATATTATTAATAAAAATTTAAGACTTGCAGATCTAGTATCTCTAATATATAATTATATTTCTAAAGTTTAGTACATAAAATATATTCCCTCCATATAAAATTTAATATTCTTATTTTCATTTTATGTAGTTTGGAAAAAAAAATGTTTCATTTTCTAAATTAGTTAAAATTTTTATTAAAATTGATATTAATAAGTTTTAAATAATAAGTGTAAAATTTTTATTAATATTTTATTATGATGCAAAGAGAATAATATATAGATATGTAATAGGAGATCCGAAATCATATTCTCTTAGTTTTGTTTCGTTTCGCTTTGTTTCATAACATAAGGTTTTTTTCGCCATAATTAAACATGAAAAAATGAGGGGTTTTTTTTCTTAATATCTTTTATCATATCTGAAATTGGATAGCATCCAATCTCTGCCGTCATTTGAGTTAGATCGATTAGAATCTAAAATATTGGATGAATCGATAGATACTTTTATCTGATCAATTCGATTATACTTACTTATTACTATAGCAATTATATTTAACAAATAAATAAAAGAATAAAAATTTTCATTCTAAAATTTGGATACATTATATATTATCGTTAGAAATTTTAAATGTGTATTCAAATTAAATTTAAATATTTGTTTTTTTATAGATTTATTTTTAAGTACACTTTCTATTGTAATAAGTAGGATATAGTATTTAGTTCTTACTATATGTTTTGCTATTTGTAAAGAATATCAATAGGATTTTAATCTTCTATTCCAACATAAAAAAAATATAAATGTTTAATTAATTAGATCGATAATCAAAGATTTGGTAGATGTCTTGAACCATGATGAATGATTAAGTTTAGGGCTATTAAAACCCACTCACTCGATGAAAAAACTTTTGTCAAGTCGTTATGGTCAAGAGTTCCATATTCTTTCTCTCACATGCCTTAGGAACGTCCAATCTTTTCATTATTATTTTATGGGACTTCCATCTTTTCACATTTTATTGGAAAGCCTTACTTTTATGTCAAGAATATTCCCGACTTTTATTAAATAAAAATAAAAATGTTCAATTGAATTGAACAATATTTCATTTTCAGTTTGATTTTTCTAAAATCTGATTAGATAAGTTCACGTGAAATCACAAGAGAAAAATTAAAGACTTACATATTTTGGATTTTTTTATCACATAGCTGAGATCTAAAACAACTGAAATTGTTTTTTTAAAAAATTATTATTATTATTCAAAAGTCATATAAAATATTTAAGGGTTAATATAGCATTTATTAATTATCCACCTGTTTTCTTTGAATGTCTAAAATATAAAATTTTCTTTTTATGAGTTTAGTTTGGTTTAATTTGATTTTATGTTGGTGGAAAACTCCCAAAATGTTTCAAGTTCAATTTATTCTTCTCCCCTCGACTGCCGTGACCAACCTGCCTACCTGACCTTTCCCGATTCAAAGTCTGTTATATGATAGTGACATAGTAGGAACTTTATTTATCTTTATATCTTTTTTAGCACCATTGTTAACATCTAGCTTGTCGGGTGCATTAACCCTTTGAGTTACATGCTCCACCTTATTGTCTCCAAGTAATTTGTAAATATTGGTTTAATTTGATTTGCGGTATTTTGAAACTCATTTCAATTACACATTTGTGTTTACTTTCGGATAAGTCGATAAAAGTTTAATACGTATTTAAAGATCAATTACACTTGGGGTTTAGTTTATTTTTTTAGCATTTAGTTTAAATTTTATGATTTAATATATGAAATATATTCCCTTTGTCAGTAAATATGAGTTATTTTAATTAACTTTTCTTTTCACAAAAGTCATCGTAGTAAGTTAATTAGTTTTTCAAATATATTTTTTCTATATTACTCTTCTGATTTTTGTTTTTCTTTTCCTTCTATGTTGTTATTAGTTTGATTATCATATAAATAGGAACATTTTATATATAAAAAAAATATTATATTAATTTTTTAAAAATGACGATTAGTAATTTATATTCAATGTCGCAGGGAGTATTAAAAACTAATAATTAAAGGTAACATGTAAAAATTTTATTAATATAACAACTCATAAATAAATGCATAATAGGAAATACGAAGCCTATTTTGAAGAAGAAGAAAAACACCCATTTAATTGGATTCAAAGAAAAATAAACAGGCTAAGGAAGTAGTAAAACATTTCACAATTTACCTAATCCTTAAATACTTTCTCCGTCATTGAATAAAAGTCACTAGTCGTCGTTTTGTAAAAATTAATGAAATTTTGTTTTTTCCTAAAATATCCACTAATCACCCTTTAAAAAATCTAAATACCATTTTATGAGTATAACATTATAGGGATAACATTATAGTTATAACATAGAAAAAATACCTTCAACAATAATTTATCATTAGTAACAAGAAAAGTTAGTTAATAGGATTTGGAGGAAGCATGAAAGGATGCATAAGGAACCACTTCCAAAGAAGGATTATTCCGAAACAATCCATTATTTTTGACAATTTGATTCTTTAAACATATGACATCATTTTGGTGGAATGTTAAACAGTAAGCAAAAATAATCTTTTTTTAAAAAAAATTTATAAAAAAAGACTAGAAAATATTTTATGATTCAAGTTTGACTCACTCTGTCTCTCTGGTATATTATAGAAATAAATTTTTGTCAATGTTGTGTTCTGGGACATTGACAAAAAAAAAACTTAGTTTTATGTACACCATATAAAATTAGGTATAGGCTTTCCTTAGAAATTAAAACCATTTTCACATTTAAAAATCTAATTATTGACTGCTTCCATATTGTTTCCCTCTTCTACTCCGGCATAGGCTCCCTCTCTTCCTTTGTCACTATTTATTAATTATTTGGACATTATTTCTTTGTCATTAAATATAAGTCATTATTATTAATTTATTAAATATTTTATTAATTTTTTACTATATTATCATATCTCCTTTTTTTTTCTTTAGTTAATATCATTAGTTTGATTAAAAGTATAAATAATGATATTTTAAAAAGAAAGAAATAATAGTATTATTTTAATTTTGATAAAATGACAATTGATAACTTATAAATAATGACGGAGGGATTATTATTCGAGGATCCCTTTTTTGTGGCATCTGGAAACCAGTTTTGGTTATGCCTGATGGCGAATGTACTTATAAAAGTGAAAGGAAAAATCGATCGATACACAAGAGAGAGGAAAAGGCAAACACATCTAATAATTCCTCGGAGAGGTTTAATCTTTTCTTTTCTTTGGAATAATGAAATACAATCATTTGGAGCCGCCGAGCGGGTGAGAGGAAGTGGACGCCAAGCAGAAAAGATCCAATTAAAACATTAACTCATCTCCCGCGTCATCCGGCCAGCTGGGTTTTTCCTTTCTTTTAGTTTCTTTTTTCCTTTTATTTAAACAAATGATATCTTGCAATTGGAAGCATCTTATGCATAGGTATCCAACAGTTGGGAATTTTCTGATCATTCATATTTATAGGGAGACAAATGAAGTGGAAGATTTTCTAGCAAATGCAGGGCTATATTTCGATTACTCTGAAGTTTATTTATTTTATGAGTTACCTCTTCTTTTTAGGGAATTTTGTAATTTAGATAGATGTTGGGTATCATCTTTCCAATTTATTTAGATTTCTTTCTTATATATCATTCAGAGGGTTTTTTAACCCTCTCATGTAATAAGTTTATTTCTTTTATTATTTTTGAATAAACGGGTAAGGCTCCGGTAAACCCCCACTATCAAGTGGTGTTTTTTTTTTAAAAAAAAAAAAAAGCAAAAATGTTAGAAGAATGATGATGACAAATGAAATACAAGACAGTAAAACTTAGATGTTTTCGTGAAACATAGTCTGAAAAGCGAGGGGATTTTCTTCCATGAAACACCGCCTGAGAACGTACTCTCTCCATGCAAAAGAGTGCAGGTTTTTTTTATCAAAATAAAAAATATTGAAATACAACTACTTTATATTTAAAATACTTTAATTTTTCGATTTATAAATATAATTCTTTTTAATAAAAAATAAAAGTTATTAGTAATAGAAGAGTGCAATTATAAACAAAATCACAATTGTGTGTGGAAGATTAAAAAACATAATAATTAATTCATATATTTTGAGTTTTTTTTTTTGTTGTAAAACACTGTCTGAGAAGTGAAGGTTTGGCAGATCCCTATTCATTTATTGGAAAGAAAGTATGTACATGGGAGAGCCTTACTCCGCGAATAGGTGAAAACAACTTCTTATAAATCTTATAAATCAATGCAAAAAATGAGTTAAATGCTTCTGCCTCTTATATCAAGAATGCAAAGATATGAGGAAGGAAATTGAAATTATTAAAAATTCTATCTATATAGTATAACAAGCCAAATTAACAAAGTAATCCACAACTTTATTAGCTTCATTGATATGATGCATCGAGTGACCACCTTCACCAATCATGTGACGAATCAGCTACAATATCTTGGAAAGTTTTCATTTCTATCCAAATTGAGAACAATTATTTTCTATTTATCAAAATCGTCACAACATTTCACATGTTATTCATATGTAAAATTAACTTTTCATTTTATATCCATTTTAATTTTTCCTATTTTTTTTTAAAAAAAAGTCAAAACTTAACATTTATTTTCCTTAACATGTATTTACTATTTTAACCCTCAACATTCAACACACACAATTACCAAATCCAACAAGTTGTAAAGAAGAATTGAAGAAACCATAACTACCATCATTCATTTGATCAAAAAAGAATTTTTGGTTCTGAGGTTCAAAGGTATTTTGGTCATTTTCATATTGTGGGTCCTTTTTTATTTGTTCAAAATGTCAAAAGCTCAATTTGAGTATAGAGTGAAAATAAATAGATCCAAATGAATAGAAATGAAACATTTTTATAAATTGAGTAAAATTAGAATATCCTATTTCGATTTGGATATATTTTGGAAATTTCCACCAATTTCTTATAAGGAAAATTGCGCGAACCCTAAACAATTTGAATATATAATAATAATTAATTTATGGAACCAAGTAAAATTGGCTTCTCTTTTTTTATATTTGTAGGAATTATTGGTCAATTCAATACTCAAATTATATCCTTTTGGCTATTAGTTCCTAAAGTATTTTTTTGATTTGTTTAGTCCTTAAACTATTTACCGGTTGGCCACTTTGGTTCTTTTGATCGGAATGTTAAAAAAAATCATCGAAATTTTGAGTCAACTATGGGTTGATCAAATTGGGGAAGACATTTTCGTCATTATACTATTCATTAGTTGAAATTTTAATTTTTTTTTTTTGAAAAAACTGTAACCTTCTTCTCCATTAAGCTTTCATCCATGGCCGCCGATAGAACCACAAGAAGCTTTCATGTGAAGACTAAAGTCTTTGTCTATGCCAGTTGGCATTCTAAATCTCGAGTTGAATTTTGACTTATTCTTCCGGAAACAATAGAAGTAAAGGTTTCGGTACCAAATCAAAGTTGTTGACTTGTCGATGTTTTGCTTGGAAGAGGCACTGTTCATCAGAGTCCGTGAATCCCAGCATCCATTACAGTACCAAAAAAGAACTCTTGTTTCTTCTCTGTCGACGCTCCATCCTGCTTAACGGTGGAGTTTGGTAATTTTTGATGTCATCTCGATATGTTTCGAATGTTTCTACCTCGAGTTCTAAGATTTCGAATCCATTTGATCATTCTCCGGTTATGGGTTGAAGCCAGTTCACCGGAGAAGAAGGCTATAGATTTTTTATTTTTTTAATATTTCAATTAATGAACAGTGCAATGAAGAAAATGTCCTCCCCAATTTTGTCAAACCACCGTTGATTCAAAATTTCAGTGACTTTTTTGAACATTCCAATCAAAAGAATCAAAATGGTCAACCGATAAATATTTTAGGGACTAAACAGGACAAAAAAATACTAGGGATAAAAATGGCTAAAAGGGCATAGTTTGAGTCTTGAATTGGTTAATAATTCATATTTATAGTAAGCAATATCTGATCAAATTACACTTTGGGTTAGGTTTTCTAACTTCCATTCACCAACGAGGCAGGCAGCAAAGGATATGAAGTTACATTTTTTTGGCTACATCTAATTGGACAGAGAAGCCTTTGAAATGTAATGCCCATGATAGGATCTTGATATCATTTTCTTCTTATAATTAGCTTGATTTTGTTTCATTTCTTTATAAATTTGCACCTTTTGCAATAAAACATGAAATTTCCGCACTATAGTTGTTGACAGACATTTACATAGAAACTAGAAAAATGGTTGCATTAAAAAAGCACGCATGAAAAATTAAAACACTTCATAATGTAATCAACAAATATAACTTTAGAGAGGATGGTCTGAATAAATAAATAATAAAAAACTTTTAAATACTAAAGTGAACAAAGGAAAAATATGGAAAAACTCGTAGACAACCTAAACTCAGATTTATGAAGAAACAAAAGAGCCATTTCAAAGAATATGGATTGCCATAGAAGTCACTATAAAAATTATATTTAATTTGTGGTCTACTAGCCTAGTCTTTATTGCATTTGAACATCAATTAATAGAAGCTCGATATTTTTTATTTAATAGGATATAATGTTTAGATAATTTCCTATGATGGATTAAAGTTTCCTATTCTTTATTGAATTTCTACTTTACCGTTTCCTAATGTGATAAGGTTTGACACTTGATGTTGTTGACTCTCTTGATAATTGACTTTGAGACCAAATAAGGAGCGTTTAGGACCAATACTGCCACCTTCGGGAGCTGCAAACAAATCCTCCTCTTTGGTTCTCTGATGCTGAAGTTAGAGATAAAAGCAAAGAGAGAGATATGTGTAATGTAGAGAGAGAAAGAATATACCTTCAAATGAGTCTTGTTCCTCTATTTAAAATTGTGTTTACAAAGCAATAAGGCAGTAAAATGTTAATTGGCTTCTTTCAACTTGCATTATTCTAATAATAAGTAAAGAGTTAATTTAAATTAATTTCATAATTAGGTGTATACTATACACCAATCTCAATTCTCGTTTATAAAAGGACAGAATCCATCCTTTATTTACTGATGTTCAATCAATTAAAGTTTACAAAAGGACTCTGAATTAAAGTAGAAGGAGAAGGGAATTGGTTTTTCAAGATTATGGTTTATATTAAGAAAAAAAATCATCCAAGGAGATTCCATATTCAAGAGGTTTGAAAATTTGGAGATCAATTTCGTCTCCTTATACAGATACGCATATTATTATTAGACAGATATAAAATCTTTACTTCTGCATTAAATTTTCTTATAATTAGTATCAGCAGTTTGTTATTACGCATTAAGAACTAGTTTGGATTATGGTTTTGAATCAAGTTCTTATTAGGTATTTTAAACTATGTAGGATCATAGTTTTTTAATCAAGTTCTTATCAGGAGTTAAGAACATGATTTATATATTTATTTTTAATTTCAAGAATTTTGTTGAAATTATTTAAAAGCTTTTAAAGATTTGATCTTTTATCTTAATATTCTATGCAATTGAATTTTGAGTTGCAATTTTTTAAGAATGTTATGATTATTATTTTTCTAGGCCTTTTGAATGGGAGATTGATACTCTTGGTCCCTTACCTTTTTCGTTTTTACAAGTTTGGTCCAACATCCTTTTTTTTTTTTTGTGACTTTGGTCCATTTTAATTTATTTTAGTTTTTTTGTTCTCCACCTTTTTTTTTTTACACAATTGGTTCAAATGATCAGAAAACATATTTTTGAGAGTTTTTTTATCGGTCAAAGAAGGGTATTTTACTGATTTTTTAAGATAAATTATCATTTTTTGTCCAAATTTTTTCATCTTTATTGGTCCTCTACCTTTTTATTTTTTACTTCATCGATCCTTAATGTAAAATTTTAAAAATAATGGTTTATGCTTCACTGGTGATTTGGCACTCACATTTAAGGTAAAAGACTTTAACCAACTCAATTGTCAATCATTTTTGTTTTACTTTCATATCTAATAGGACAAATTGTTTTCAGTAAAAAATTCCTTTCAAATATTAAATATAATTTCACTATAAATCATTCATATATCAATTTCCAATAGTCGTACTTCAAAAAAAAATTATATATATATATATATATTCATATTATATATGTACACATAATTATAATGATATATTTATAAATTTTTATATACGTGCATTTTCTATCATAATTATTTTATTTTAATTAAACTAAAATTTTTAGTAATAATCATATAAAAAATTAGTAAAGGGTTTGTTAAGGTTAGAAATAAAATAAAATACACTATGTACTAAAAAATAGTAAAATAAGTGAAATTATTATAACATAAAAATAAAATAATAGATGAAGGACTAAAGATATCAATCTTCCATACTATTATAATTGAAAATTTTATTTTCACTAAATAAAATAATTAGGACATTAAGTTCTTCTGCACAAAAATCTTTAAAAATTATAAATATGTCAAATATATTTTTGAATATATATATAAATATATATATATATATATATATTTATTTGACTCATTGGTCAATTCAGTCCTCCAACTTACATCCTTTTAGATATTTTAGTCCCTAAAGTTTTTTTTTACCTATTTAGTCCTTAAACAATTTATATGATGACTATTTTGACTAGATGTTTTTAAAAAAATGTCATCTGAATTTTGAGTCAACGGTAAACTGACAAAAATAGAAAAAACATTTCGGTCATTTCACAATTTAGTGTAACAAAATAAAAAATTTTTTTTTTTTTCCGAAAGCTGTTCCTTTATTTCACTGTTCACTGTTCTCCGTCAAACTGGAGAGGCCATAGTTCATTCACTCTTCTTGAATGCTGTTTTTTTCTGCTTTGTTTTTCTTACACTGTTTTCACACCAAACAACAGTAGAAACAGCAGCTGCTCAGCTTGATGATGAGCAAAATTATTTCTTCTTCAATGGCAGCAACACAAGCAGAAAAAGAGAACTTGTTTCCACCTCTAATATTTTCAGAGGCAAATGGGTTTATGAGTTTTTTTTTTTTTTCCTTTGTGCCCTTCTGGTATAATCTGCAGGGTTGTTCGAAAGTTTCAATCTTGAAATTAAAAATTCAATCTTTTTTTTTTTTTTTTTTAAGGTTTAACGGGGTGAACTTCAAGAATAAATGGAGTGGGAAAAAGATCATGTCTGTGGGTGACTCACTGAGTCTGAACATGTGGGAATGCGTCACTCATGCCCTTTCAGAAATTATTGGGATTTTTTTAAAAAAATTTCACTTAATGAATAGTATAATAACGAAAATATCCTTCTAATTTTAGTTAGCTCACTGTTGATTCTAAATGCTGGTGACATTTTTTAAGAATCCAATTAAAAAGATTAAAATGATAAATTCATAAATTGTTTAAGGACCAAACAGGTTACAAAAAAAATTTAGGAATCAAAGCTTCCAAAATGATATAATTTGAGAATTGGAGTGGTCAATAACTCATATATATGTGTGAATGATCTATCATGAGATTATATTTAATATTTGAGTTGAATTTTTATCCGAAACAATATATACAAATAGATGTGAAAATAAAACGTAAACTATTGCTCATTGAGTGGGTTAAAGTTATTTAACTCAAATTCGAGTGTCAAGGTTCAATTCTTGTTGTACAATATGTTTTCAGGTTATTTGAACCAACTGCATAAAAAAAATAAAAGGTGGAGGACTAAAAAAACTAAAATAAATCGATCCGAACCAAAGTAAAAAAAAAAAAAAAAAAGAAAAAAGATGGAGACTGAAAAAAACTAAAAAAAGGGATTTTGAACCAAATTTATATATATAAAAAAAATGGGGACCAAAAATATCCATCTTCCCCCTTTGAATTGAATCTACGTTTGGCGCTTGAGGTTTATTGACTTTGTACTGGTGGAAATATTGAGCAGGCAAGGATTGGCCTGCACAGCTGGTTGTGAATTATGATAACTTCAATTTAAGGGCAGTAATTCCGTGTTTGTGGTCCATGTTTCTATCATTGACCCACCTGTTTCTGGATTATTCACATGGACATAGTTTTGAATTTACCATATTATTGCTTTTTGTAATTAATGAGATTTTCTACCATATTATTATTTTCATGATATATATTTGAGTATAAAGCATGTCTTTATTTTGGAAATTGAATTTTGAGATATTTAAATTGGCTAAATGTGATCTCGGGCTATCGTCTCTTCCCAAATATTGTTATAAATTTCATTATTGCTTCATGTTATTATTTGTCATGCAATTGTGTGATATGCATATTAAAATTTTAGTTTAAATTATAGAGAAATATTATTGACTAGTTCTATTTTGTATTGTTCACTAATTTAGTAGTTTCCAAAGTAACTCGAATTGGTGGCTTTATAATTATGAAACTATGTAAAATTATTGTCATTAAGGGGTGACATGATAGAACAATAATTTTCTAAATGGTAGTCATACTTAGGAGATTGTGTATATCCCAAAGGAGATACACTTTTGACTATTTATGATCTAGTTAGATGATTTAATTTGTGTGACGTGATAAAATTTAAATGGATACCCAAAGGTAATATTTTTAAGCATGCAAATTAAGTTAGGCCTAAAACATAACATTTTTAATGAATATTAGAAATGCTGAGGTTTCACCTAAAGGAGGAACTAAAGTGATATCATCAATTCACTATTTGATTATAGAATTTGATTCTATATTAAAGAGACTAGAAGTTTATAATAAATATCTTTCCTTTGTACAGTGAATGTCCCTTGAATTAATGACTTTTGATGGGACAAAGTTAATATTGGAAAGAATTATGAGACTAAATCTCGTTCAGTCAATTGGATCTTAAAGTTTAATTTATTAAATTAAAGGTAGTGGAATAAAAAATGAGGCTGAAAAAGGTTTGGGACAGATCCAATAGACTCATCTTATGTTTACGAGAATGATTATTATAGCTTCTAATATAAAAAAACTTCGTACCACAACGTGGAGTAACATTGAAAGGTTTAAATACTCTCCATGAAAGTTTCAAAATTTGATAAGTCAAATGTGGGTGCAGTTATGAATAAATTAACGAGGAAATATAATGGTTATAAAGGGATTTAAAAAACACATTCCTATAACATGTAAAATTTCTAAACTCAAGGCATTAGGTATGGAGATATATGAGTCTTTCCTAGAACAGATATTTTTAACTCTCTCCCCTTTTCAATTTAGTCCATTCATAATTTTGGTATAACACTATTACTGATTAGTAGACTTTGAATGAGCTAACTAATAAGTGTATTAAAGAGGTGGTGATATTAAGACAGGAAGGAAATCATTCTATTGATTTTTCTTCTCAAAGGGTCCTGAAAGGAAAAGGAAAACCCAAAGGAAAGTTTCTACAAAAGAAAATAATGAGAGTAGGGATGGCAAAATAATCTGGCCCGATGGGTACCCAACTTGACCTGACCCGTTTGGACCGGATTTTACCTGACCTGTTTAAGGATGGGGCAAGTATGGTTTTTAATTTTTAAGGCCTGCCGTGGGGCAGGTCGGGCCTGGGTGTGGCTGGAGACCTGCACTGTCCCGCCCCGACTTGCCCCGCCCTGCCCTGACCTGTTCTATTAATTAATATATTACAAATGTATAATATGTTATGTATAGTAAAGATCAATAATTTTTGAAAAAAGAGAATAAAATTTAATTAATATAGTAGGAAAATTTAAAAAGATAAATTAAAAAATATTAATTTATAAAAATAATGAATAAAATAGTGGTTCTATAAAATACTATATCATATTTTACGTATTATTTTTGTGTTATACAAACTAAT
>JAOXNR010053741.1:0-13667 GCA_028571225.1 Parsonsia alboflavescens | reverse complement strand
GTAGAAACTTCTCCTGCAGCCTCTTGGACCTACGTGGGCCCTCCTGAACCTTCTCATGGACCAGCTCTGCGTCAGGCATGCTCCGGAGCGCCCTCCAACCGTTATCGTAATGGAATTCTTACTCCGCTTGGTTGGCAGCATGAGCACTGTAGCAAGAATTCCGTTACTGTAACGGTTGGAGCGCGCCTTAGCAAAACTGTATATTTATATATATATATATATATATATATATATATTTGTGTGTGTGTGTGTTTGGTATTAGCTTATATTAACGTTGTTAAAGATTGTATAAAACTAGATTGAGAACCCACGCCTTGCGCTTGAATTTGATATAATAATTAAAGGTAAGATTTTTTTTAATGCTAGAATATGGAAAGGTTTTTCGAAAAAAAAAGGAAAAATAATAAGAAAAAAAATAGCATTTGTAATTTTACATGATGTCAAGTTTTTTTATTTTTTTTTATCTTGAAAATTATTAGAAATATAAAAATAAAAATAAGATGGAAAAAAAACAACTATCAAAGCTACCAGAATCAACTTTTTGACAATTTACCCTTTTTTTTTGATAATTTAAGATAATATTTATCTATTTACACGTATATTATGAGAGAGTAATTTGTTAAATTTAGATAATATTAGATATTAATTAGAGTTTTGCAAATATCTTGTTCATCGTAAAGAAAAATCAAGAAAAATAAGATTTGGGAAAATTGTGAAAAATAAGTTTAATGAAGAAAATTATTTTATCAAGAGTTCAGCATCTGGAAAAAAAAAAACTCACTCATTGATCAATTGACTTCGCTATGTATTCCATGAAACTATTATTCCTATAATTCAGAAAGAAAAAAAGAGATTATTATTAGCAAACTAGAATTTTATGAAAAGAGTGCTTGAAAACTACTTTGTTAATCTCTTCAAACACTATAATATAGTTTTTATAATATTATTTAAATATAATATTCATTTTGTTAGTGTTGATTATAGTTTATTTAAGTATAATATGTATTTTGTTGCAAGGTATGAGATTTTATATATTATTGCTTGAGAACCGAAAAGATATAGATTTAGTTTTTCCATTATATTTGATATATATAATTCATTGAAATTTTAGATTAAAAATTATGTAAGTGTATAATACACGTGGCATGCCTTAGAATTCAGAATCAATAAAAAAACTTAAGGTTTTTCAAATTTGGGAGTCTTTTTTAAATTTAGATAATAGATTTAAATTAATTTGATTGCATGACTTTGTAAAACATAAAACTTAAGGTTTCCTCTTTTTTTCCCTTTTTTTTCTTTTTTGTGTTGTGTTGTGTATTACTTGTTTAAGATTGCTAGGATGTTTCCTTGTGTATCTTTCTTATTATTTTCATGCTCTTCAGGTTCCAATTGTGTTCTACTTGTGCTGCCATTGTTTTCTTTTTTCTTTTTTTTCCTTTCTTCTTAAAGTAGGTATTATAAGGTTTCTACCCCTTCTATTACTTTCAAAATAGATACAAAGGCGAGACTTGAAATCCATGTCAAAATAGAAATTAGGGTATACAAAACCATGTTAAGAAAGACAAAGAGTTTTAAATGTTAATACATAAAAATTTAAATACAAATTATCTTTGGCTCCTGTCCAAAAACTCACTCGCATACCTTAAACCGCCTCAAAAGATTAGTTTGTTTTATGATATTGCCTCGGCTTTGAGAAAGTTTTTCAAAGAAAATTTATCAGAATATCAGTGTATACAGTCGGAGCAGGATCAAAAAAGATGGGAATAGCCAATGCTATTTCGAAGGATGATTTACAATTGGAGAAAATCTAAATATTGTAATATAATTCCAACAAGACAAGAAGATATTTAAAATCCCATCTTTGTTGTAAAAATTTCTTAATACAATGGAGGAAGGCTGATTCTTCCTTTGTTACATTCGGAGGCCTCTTATATAGAAGAGGAAACTTCATTTTTAATACAATCTAGGTAAATTCAAATATGAACTTCTTGGCCGACCAAGTCAAAAATACAAAAAGTTATGTACACTAAGTTCTAGGTGGTAACTTTTATGCACCATATTCTATACTCTATTTTTTTTAATCTAATGTATGCAAACTTCTAAAAAGAGAATTACAAACTTCAAATAAAAACATATTACACAATACAAGAACGTGCAAACTTTTGAAAAACACAAGCTCCAAACTGCACAAATTCGTAGGAATCACGTGATGTAGCTTAGGATGTAAGAGGATCTTCAATCTGTTTTATCATGACACCAATGATACTCTTCGAACAATGGAGTATCAAAGCATAGGCAAAAAGGTTGCCAATTTATCTTTCAGAATTCTTGAGGTTCTAGTTCCCAGTCCAATTTTTTATTTTTTTTCATTTTCACTATCCTCTTTCTAGACATGGTTCCACGAATGGTTGATTTCTTTCTTTTTCGCATGAAGAGTGGAGAATAACTTATCTATCATCAAATTAATAAGAGAATCATGAGATATCCATTATAGTAAAGTTGGAGAACGGAGAATAGATTTTTGAAATTTTCCTTCAGTCACATAGGGTCTGTGCATGATGTACAATAGGAATCTTCTCTAATTCACCTTTGAGAATCTTGGTAAGTTCACATACCAAATATGAAATAAGTTGAAACATAGTTAACAAAGTCCATTGATTAATCTTGGGTGTTGTCAACATCACCAAGGAACTGCAAAACTAGTTGTACGTCTATATTGAGTGCAAAGTAGTGAAGAGCAGAGAGACACCAGGTGAACCATAGGGCATTTTCGAAAATGTCCATTTTTTTTTTGTGGCTTGAATAAGACTGCTATAATGGTGTTGAGGATTAGAATCATTTTTTTTTCAAAGAAATGTGGAGATTGAAGAGACACTAATGCTAAAGTCCTATAAAAATGTTTCCAAGCATATGAGATAACATCTTTTGAAGATTTTGATTAATAATGTTTAATCTATGGAATTTCTCATGTGGGGTTAACTGGAAAAAGGAGGAACTGGACTCTAGCTTAGAGAACATAAAGATAAGAGGAACAAAAAATGAAATGGGAATTTATATAAAAACTTGGAGACATTGGAAGACACTTTTTTGTAGGGGAGAGAGGATCTGTAAGAATATTTGTAGAACCATTTATGTGAGAGACATGAAACTGATATTCAGAGAACCAATCTTTGAGATGAAGGAGTTTGGGTTTAGGGATAATTTTGTTCTTGAAGCCTAAGATTTTTGTAAAAGAGGAATTATCCATCTGGACGATAAACTCATGACCAATTAAATGAAACTCAAACATTTTGATACCATATTTTACTGCTAAGATCTCCTTGATAGTGGTGTGGTAATGACTTTCAGCTTCCTTAAATTTACTTCTAGCATGGCCACAATAGTGTTGGAATCCATATAAATCTTTCAAAAGTATGGCTCCCCAGTGTTCATCATTGGCATTAGTTTGTAAAATCTTGGTCCCTGTGTTTTTAATGTGTAGAGGAATAGGTTATTTGCAAAGGATTTTTATAGCTCGAATGGTTTTGGTTTACTCTGACCACCATGAAGTGGGATTTTTCCTGAAGAGTTTGGTCGGGTGACTAATGTGTTGGGCTACTTTTGGGAGAAAGGTTTTGATGTAGTTCACAATACCAAGGAATTGTAGGATTTGTTTTGTGGATAATTTTTGTAATGAAAATTTGAAAGTGTTTCAATTAGGTGAGGACCAAGGTGGATGTTTCTATCAAATACTTTCATTCCTATGTATTCAATTTTCGACAGGCTGATGATTGATTTCTTTTCTAAAAGCATGATACCCTTTTGGTTAACAATATCAAAGAATGGTTGTAGCAATGCTCTATAGGTTTCACCAACTTCGGAAATCAGTAGGGTATCATCTATGTAAACCCAAGAAGTGTGAAGTATTGCGGAAAAATTTGTCATTACCTTTTGAAAAATTGGAACTATTTTCAATTCGAAATTCATGAGAGTCCATGGAAATTGAGAATTATTAATACAAAAGGCATGTTTTTTTTTTTTTCTATCTTTAAGACATATCCCTAATTGTCAAAACCAAACTTCAAGTAAAACTTTGAAAAAACTTTTGCTCCAAAGAGATTGTTAAAAAGGTTTTCAATTTTGGATAGTGGAAATTGGTTCAAGGGTTTGTAATCAATCGCTAATATCTTTTTTCCCCTAATTTGTTCATATCTTTTGTTACAAAGCTTGGCAAACCAATCGGAATCTATCGATTCTATCAAGCCTTGTCTCAGAAACTCATTTCCTTCTTTTCTAGTAGTTTAATGTCATTAGGAGTCATACCCAGGCTTATTTCCCTAGCGGGATTTATATTTCCAATGGGTTTAAAGGGCAATTTGACCAAGAATTTTTCATTCTCCTACAAAAAATGGGTGGTGGTTAAATTCCTCATGCTAATATGCACAAAGAGGATAAGAAGGGGGAACATTCAAGATGGAGTAATTCTTTGATATTGAAGTGTGGGGTTGAAATGAGTATTTCCACCATAATCCATGGTTAAGAATCCTTAGATTTAGAAGAATCCTTAGATTAATTTTAATTACCAAATAATAAGCGTCCCACAAAATTAAGGCATATTTTTGTGGAGTTTGTTGCCATATACGTTCAACCACACAACATAATTGGGAAAAACACTTAATATTGACTAGTTCTTTGATATGAGGTTTGCATTGAAGATTTCCCTATTAGCAACTTGGAACTTTTTGGAGGATTCTATACAATGGTTTGGGGAGTAATACATTTGATTTAACATCATACATGGGTTTTTGGTGTCTTGGAATCCAATTGTTTTTATAGGTTTGGAGTACCTGAATGTTAAGATATTCACCTGCCGATAAGGATATAGAAATTTATTAGATATCATAACTGGTGATGCATCTTCAATTGCAGGAATAGTTAAACAATTTTCTCCCTCTACTCTTGAGGATTCAGTTTTCGAAGATGTGTGTTCTAAGGGAAAAATGGTCTGTTCAACTGGTTGACTCTGTTTTGAATATACTAACTCTACATCTGATCCGAGGTGGTCAATCATGTATTGAGAGACTATTTTTCAAAGCCTTTTTACTCTTTGGGCATTCTCTTGTGAAGTGTCCTTTGTTCTTGCATGTATAACAGTTGTCGAACTTCAGTCATTTTTCATCCCCATCTAAAAAACCTTAAGGATCTCTTCAAATTCTTTTTATGTTTCTTCTTGTTTGAAGACTTTGAGAATTTTTTGGAAGAACATTCACATTTACCTTCAAAACCAATTTCCAAATTTTTAAAACATGATTTTTGAACGACTTTCTATTTTTTAAAAAAACCTAAAGATTATCTTTTGCCACTCATAGAGCTTATCTAGTGCAGTTGTTGTGCATTGACATAGTTCTCCCAAACCAATCTCTATTAAAAAGGCCTTTCAAAAGTTTGGATGAACTTTTGAATTTTGAGTTGAATCCTGTGGAAGAGAAGACAAAACCAATTGTTTAAGCTTGGGATGGTTAATTCCTCCAAGTAAATAATGTATTTTAGTCATTTGCTTAAAATGGAAACTTAAATCCTTTGGTTTCCGGGAATAACACTTCATGTTGAAAAATTCCTGCTACCTCCGGTACAGCACTTCATGTTGAAAAATTCCCAGTACCTTTCTTCCTGTATGAGTGTAGAATCACCAACAAATTCTTTGTGGATTATTTTAATCACATTTTCATCATTTTTTGACTGAAGTAGCATTAGTTGTTGGTATTCGCTTAGGCTAATGAACCAAGTATTTAAGTTGCCAACAAACTTGGAGTGTAGATCAGCTATTGCCATTGTCAAGCTCACGCCTTTCGTAATTTGTATAATTAGCCATGTAACCATTTCTTGCATGCATTCTCTCCTTTTATGTACAAGAATATCATCAAAAACAACTGTGACCCACTAATTGGTTTTTATGACTTTCTGTTAGATTGTTCTTTCGTGTCAAAATCTTTTGTTTCAATTGGGTGTTCAATCGTTGGCCCTGGAGTACTTTAGGGACCTGCCTCAGTTGCCGTGAAGACTTTTGAAACATCCATCTTTTCATCATCTGAATCAGAAATACTACTAATGATGGAGATCAAGGATCAATTATATCGTTAATGGAATCATTATGGAAGACATTTATGGAGAGGTTCAATAATGGGAAGATTCATAGAAAAAAAGTTGCATATAAAGACCTTGATTCCAAGTTTGAGAGATTATGGAAGATTTCAAGTCATGACTTTGCTAAGAATGAACCAAACGATGACTTGAAGATTTTGTAAAGACTTGTACTTCAAATACAATAATGGAAGTTCAAGATTGAAGTAAGATTTTTTTGGAAGTGCTCAAAGATTTGTACTTTAAGTTTAGGTTTGAAGATTAAAAAAGTCTTGAAAGCACACAAAAAATGCATCTAAGATCAAGCCTTAACAAGCCATGAAATGAAGAACCAAAGAAGAGAAGAAAACAAGCTTGAACTGGCTAGAAATTTAGGCAATTAAGCAACCTGTTTGAACAACCATTTCAAATTCAAATTGAACAGCATGTGCACTAGTTGAAAGCATCAAATGAGTAGCTTGCTTTGATAATTTGAGCAGTTTGCTTGAAATACAATTTGAGGTGCTTGTTTGGTAAAAATCCACCATTGAACTTTGCAAGCTGAATTGAAGTCTCCACCAAATGAATTGTATTTAAGCAACAAATTGAGGAGCTTGCTTAAGTGTGAGTAACCTACTTTTGTTGATTTAAGTAGTAACCAAGAGAGATTGATTTTGTTCGGTTTGATGTTGGGCTTCACTAGTGCAACACAATCGGCTCCGGTCCAAAGCTAAATCCAAGCGAGTGAGAACCAGCAACTCTAGCCTGCAGAATGAGTGAACAACTGGGGTTGACCGATATCGCTACTGATGCCAATCAGCCACTTTGGTCCCTGAACCTTGCATTTTTCCTATTTTAGTCTCTAATGCGATCCATTTTGGACGATTTGACTTGTTTTTATTGATTTTTCTTGATTATTAAAGTTCTCTTAACGGGTTAACAAGGTCGTTTAACTATTATTAGGGTTTCTTTCCTTTGGGACTATAAATAGTCTCCAGCTTGTAATTCAAAGACAACTATTCTACAAACAACATTTTACAATGAGTGACTTTTCTTTCTTAGATCAAACTTGATCTTTGAGTGGGTTTCTTTAAGAACTTTTATAGGATTCATGAGATACTTCAAAAGGGCTTTTCAATTACTTGGCTTAGGTGTTGAAATTGTCTACCAAATTAATTGATTGATTGTTAGCATTAACAAGAGTTCAATCTAATTGTAAGCTTGAACAACTTGATAAGTCTTGGGAATTCTTTGTCTTCAATTTGATGGATCAAGAGTTGGGCCAAGGTAATGAGAAACTTCAACTCAAGATCACACGACTAAACAAAGAAATATCAATAGATATTAAGGGATCACATTTATATTCATTTTCACTTGCGTCCTCTTGGACTTTTATGATCATTGGTTGTTTTTTAATTATAGAAGGACCAGAACTATGAACAACACTTGCCAATGGTATTTTTTATTTTCATTTCCTTTTTTTGTGTTTTTTCTACTAAATTCTAAAAAATACTAGGAGTAAAAGTAGGAAGATCTATAGTGCTCGGTGACCTAAATGTAAACAGGGGAGGAGGACTTACCAGGTTGTTATCTGATGTAGGACAATTTGAATCGTCTGCAATTTCCCAAACAATAAATCCGTACTGGAAAACAAGAAAGGATGTTTTGTGTGATCATCACGATTTTAGCCTAATTTGAATTGCAATTAAAAAAAAAAAAGGTCAAAAAAAAGGAAAAGGAATTCGTTCCTGGAATAATGATCATCTAAAAATGATTTCAAAAAAAGACATCAGAAAAACTACTTAAATAAAACCCTAAAACAATAACATAAGTAATTGTCAAAAGAAACCCTAACAAAAATATAGAAAAAAGCCCAAAATTCCATGTAAACGATCCTGAATGGCCCAAAACTGTCTTAGGCCGTGGAAAAGTGATGGGTTTTGCTCGTTGGACAGTTTCCAGTCGTCCAGTCAAGTTTTGGCCCATTATGAGATAGTAAGTCTGGCCAACATCATTAGGTAGAAGGTCAGCATCAGTCTGGATCAAGCTCGTTTTTACTGTCATCGCTTGGACCTGCGTGGACTCCTTGGCATCCTTTAAAATGTTCATTCTCAAGTTGGAGTTCGCACCTGTATATGGGTTAGATGACGAATATTAAAGACATCAGAGATAAACACATCATCTAGCAACTCAACCCTGTAGGCGTTATCACCAAATTTCTCCAACACTTGACAAGGACCAATCTTCTTCGGCTTGAGATTGTTTTAACATTGCAAAATCCACAGCAATAAGATGGGCATGATTAGCAACATTTGTCTCTATAACATCAATAGGTGATTTTGAAGTTCCTTCTGTGCTAGCATCAACAACATCTCCTTTTGTAGCATCTTCTGGGAGATGATTAAGAAATATGGAACTTGTATGGTTGGTACCCTTTTCAGTTGCAGCCTTTGAGATAGTCTCTTTCGTCTCAACCATCAGTTGGCCCGAGGCATTAGGAATTTCATTAGCTTTGGGGCTCATGTTGACCTTGTCAGCTCCTTCTGTAGAAAATTCTTGCTCCCCTCCCCCTAACATGTGTATTAGAGAAGAAGAAGAAGAGTCAGCCATTGCATCAATTCCAGGGTTCTAAGCCTCATCATCTAAAACTTCTCCATGTCCAGAACCACCACTTGCATTTTTGGGCTCATCAACCAACTTCTGCACATCCTCTTTCTCTCCACTTCCCTTACTTCTTTTGCAATGGTATGTGTCTCTTCACTCTTTGAACCTAGCACCACCTCAACCCTCTCTATCTCAACAGCAACATCAGCTCTTTCACCAGACTCCCTCACATCTCCTCCTTTTCAGGCCTATTTTCAAACATATGGCCCTCACAATCATCACCTCCCCCAGACTTGGTTTCGCCCTCAACTGCACCATCATTATAAAAAGACTCCATCCCACTCCTCATCAATGCCTCTTTTTCCACCCTATCAACACCCACGCTTTCCACTAGGGTTTCATCACTTCCAGACACAGTTACAGTGACGGTAGATGATTCAGCAACACTAACACCCCCTACCTCGTCGTGCTCATCCATAAAAGACACGGAATGTTGTTGAGGTGCAATCTGTCAAGGTTGGGCATGATTTGGAGCTTCTAATAGCACCATTATGGCCCGTAGCTTCTCTAGGTACAACATCACAAAGAGAAGGTTCTTTGTTGTTTCGTTCCATTCCTTTTTTTTTTTGAAATAGGGATTTTCGATAGGCAAAGAATTTTTTTTTTTTTAATTTTGTTGTTTTTTGGTTCGGTGATGGTGGTGATGAAAATCGAAGGAAGCAAATCAAAGCTTTGATACCAATTTGATGTAGGAAAATTTGAATCATCCTCAATTTCCTGAACAACAAATTCGTATAGGAAAACAAGAAAGGATGTTTTGTGTGATCACTCACGATTTTGGAATAATGTGAATTGCAATTCAAAAAAAAAAAGTCCAAAAAGGAAAAGGAATTCGTTCTTGGTATAATGATCATGATTTAAAAATAATACATAAGAAAAACTACTTAAATAAAACCCCAAAACAAAAATAAAAGTAATTGCCAAAAGAAAACCTAACAAAAAAAAATTAAGAAAGGCCAAAACTCCATGAAAACGATCTCGGATGGCCCAAAATTGTCTTAGGCCATGGCAAAGAGATGGGTTTTGCCCGTTGGCCATTTCCAGTTGACCAATCAAGTTTCCGCCCATTTCGAGATAGTAGGTCCGGCCAACATCCCAAGGTAGATTTCTGCATCATTTCGGATTAGGCCCGTTTTCCCTGTCGTCGCTTGGACCTACGCGGTCTCCCTAGCCATGTCCTTATCATTATTTGACTGCTGGTAGGATGTGACACATGTGGTTGAATGCAAAACAAAGGTTTCTGGAATGCTTCTAGGTCCTTTTTAAGTTTCCTAACTTGTGCTTCTTTGCGATCATGTCTTGTCCGAAGCATCCTTAGATATCTATTTTAAAAAGCATGTTGTAGGACTACACATGAAAAAGAAATCTATGACTATGGTAGCATATGTGTTGATTTCTTGTGATAGGGCAGTTCAATATCATGATTGGAAGTTGATCTTTAGTGAAGATGATAGACTTTATATTGATGAAATCTATGTACTTGCTATGTGCTTAGTCTCTATTTGGCATATTTTGTGGAACTACTTGATGATATGGTTTATGTTTTGTGCCATTAATGGAGATATGATGAGATTTTGGAAGTATCTGACAAGTCCCCTGTTTTTAGAAGAGCACAATGATGTCCATCTTGATAATTTGATGAGTTTTAACATATGTGAATAGTATTTTCTTTTTCCTTTTATACATATGTTTGATGCTTTTGACAGAGGACATGTATGTGGTATGTTAAAGGATTGTTTCTTGAGCTTAGTGTCTTTGAATCCTAGTTTTAGAGAATCTACATATCATGGTTTATGGGGTCATATACCAATGGGATTTATTGCTTTAATTTCTTGTGTTTTGAATGATACACTTTGGTTTCTTGGTTGCCTTAATGAGTTTGGATTCCTTGTCTATGCTCTTTCCTCTAATGAGTTTCTTGTAGTGGAGATGGAATACATATCAATAAAAGAGAGACCACCACCTTTAAGGAAGGGTTTGGTAAGGCATTATCAAGTTCTAACTTCCATGAAGGTTAACTTGGAGTTACTTGGTAAGTATTCTTTTGATTCTTCAATCCATGTTAATGATCATTTTCTTTTCAATGTAGGACCTAAAGATTCAAGGAGGAATCCTCTTGAGGTGAGGGGGGATGATGGAGATAAAGGAGCATAAATGACATGGAAGAATTCATGGAAGATCTCATATAAGAACTTAGGAGATTCAATCTATTTAGCTTCAAATGTGAAGGTTTTAAATCCAAGGTCAACCACATTAAAGATGCAATCCATATAGAAGATAAAGATGCTTATGAAAGAAAGGAGATTATGTACAAGAACTTGTATTTCTAATACAAAGATGGAAGATCAAGATTGAAGAAGCATTTGTAGAGTGTTCAAGGACTTGAACAACTTATGACAAACAACTATTCCATTGGAGTCAATTGAATTTCAAAATCAAACTTGATATGTCTTTGAGTTTTCTTAGGAATGTTTCTTAGGGTCCTTAGTCCATTAAACCTTGGGCCTTCAATTACTTTGTGTAAGGTAGTGAATAGTCTTTACAAAATCAAAAGGTTGATTGTTGTAGATCTCCTAGAAACTCCAATCTAATCCTCCATAAATCCTTGATGAGTCCTATCTACCTTTGATTGATTTGTCGTGAATTATATGAACCCCAAACAACCTTCATCCTAAATCAAGAGAAATCCATCATTTTTGGACCATTTACTTCAATTCTTTATCAAGATAAGGACGTTTTCTACCATTCTCTGTACAACCTGTTAAGGAGGATCAACCTTTTTTTCCATTTCTTTAACATCATGAATTATGATATACTTTTTAGTCCATTTTTGCCATCAAATTTTTTGAGCTCTAACATTTGTCATTTGTCAATGAAGACTTCTTTTGTTTGGTAGAAAGGAATACTCCTTCGATATTGATCCATGCCTTTTTGTTTAAAAAACAGTTTAGAACGTACTATAGTTACTGGGTCTACCTGGCTCCTTAGAGGTGGAAAATCAGTAGCATATCGGAATATCATGCATGGTATCGGAGAAGGAAAGGGTGTGACATAGTCTTGGTCAAACTCCAATTTATTTTGCCTGCACGTCGACCGTACCTTTGACTGAGGGCTTTCCTATTGAACGGTTACTTAAGGAGAGATTTGATCATTATTGTCAAAGTTATTAGGTAGACAATGTTTACTCTACATTTCTTCTTCTTTTAGGTTCTTTTTCTCCTAGAACACCTATTGTGGAGGCCATCATTTTTAGATTCAAGATCCGACCAATCATCATAGAAACAATCGTCATCACACATTCCCAATCTAGTTATATCCTAAATAAAATGTCTGTTTTCCTAGTCAGCATGGACTGTGGTGCCACCTGAATTCAACTGAGCCGGTAGAACATTTTCTTGGAATTATTGCTCTTTTGTATCAACCAATTGTAGGAATAGATGAGACTAGGATGTTCTCTGGGGCTCCTCAAGAATTGTAGGCTTGAATGTCACTTTCATTCTGCCATCTGGTAGATTCGTGGAAGATTTGGTTGCTGGCTTGGATGGTCTCTTACTATTGGTACATGTCCTCATAATTTGAAATCCATTATGTAGGCATGAATTTTTGCATATTAGCTCCTGGAATTTGTAGTAGGATTTCAACTAACGTTGAACATTAGGATTTCCATTTGCTAAAATCATGAGAGTGTTTGTAGGTCTTTCTCTATTGAGGAGGTAAAGGGAATGATTCTAGAGACTTAGTGGTGGAGAATTGCCATGATTGAAGTGGGATTTTAGCTTACAGTCTTGAGTTGGAGCTATACCTTTAGTGTTGTGGAAAATTTAATTTCATGGAGAGAAATAGCATAATTTTGAAGTGTGGTGAGAATCACACTTCTAGAATTTAAGGTGGTTAGTACTGTGCCTATGACAAAATGTTCATAAACGAGCATCCTTGAGTAGGGCAACCCTAGCTATGACTAGCAAACCTGGTCTTCCTCGATATGATAAGACCAATCTTATTGCTTCGAGCTAAAGGTGGGTGTATCCTTCTGCCTTCCATTGGTAGATTATTTCTGGTAGGATGGTTAGGGTGACATACTGTTCTTTAGCAGAATATGGTACACTACAGTGGTCTAATTTTGAGGATTGAACGCACTCTTTGGTTCTGGGGGTAGTTGACTTCAAAAGTTGCTTGATGGATGGAATTCCAACTGGAATCTACCATGATGCCTACACACATTATAGGGGCTTATGATGGGAGCTATTGATTCTTTTATGGTAGATGACTTGGGGATAGTACTACACTTTATTAACCGACCAACACTATTGCTACTGAGACTCTTTTGGGGCAAAGATAGTGAACTAGAAATTTGGATAAGTTCAGAACTAGGAGAAGAAGAACTTGGCACATCCTTTTTTAATGAAGAAATGGTCTTATCTACTTTTATAAAACAAAGAATTAATAGAAACAATTAGAAATTTACCTAAAGTCGAAAATGTGTGAACAAGATCATGGAGGCAAGCATGACACCATAGCAAGATCAGAATTTTATTTTCTAGTGTCCTACACTAAAATCTCTAACAACAAAAAATAGTGAGTGGCATAAGATACCAAAGGTACCATAATTCATCTTTCAACCTACAAGAGGTTAAAATGATAACGTCTTGACCAAAGAAAAGCTAACACAATTTCCCATGCTTAGGCCAATACACAAATAATGTAACCCAAATAATGGTGGATTTAAGCAAAGTCCAAAAGATTCAGAGAATTTGACAAAACTTGAGCTACCATTGTTGCAAGTAACTTTTGTCTCTTTATTTGTCTATTTTTGATCTAGCATTTGAATTCTTGTAGATTGATGTTGATTTTCTCCTTAGAATTTTCTTTTTCTTTCACAATATCACTTGAATTATCTGTGTAGT
>JAOXNR010053740.1:0-13668 GCA_028571225.1 Parsonsia alboflavescens | reverse complement strand
TCCCTAAATATAGAAATCATATTATTCAAAGATCATAAAATTTTTTCAATTTATAAAGAAAAGGTCCACTATGCTTCCGTACCTTTGCTTCTGCTTTGACCAGAATTACTCTGGGTATCCGGTAGAACTTTTAACGTGAGTCTCAGCACCAACTTTAAATCAGGTAACTTTCCTACTGTCCCTTCAGAATAACCCGAAGCAGCTTAAATTCATTTTACACCTTTAGGCGAAAGGAAACTTGGGTATAGAGTATATGAAAACTTTTGAATATAAACTGACAAAAGTTCAAGAACAAAGAACAATACTCGTTTCTATATGGAATGAAAAGGAAATGATTTTATTCATTCATGCTTGAAAACTTACAAACTTAGGAAGGGTTTACAACACACCAAAGGTAGAATTTTTACAAAGCTAACTAATACAAAAGCTGAAATTTTTCTTCCTTTCTTTCTCTCTCGGTTTTGTCTCTTTTTTCTGATTTTTTCTTCTTCTTTTTTTCGAGCATCGAGCTTCCTAAACACCCTTATTTATACTAGTATTTAGCTGGAAATAAGTACATCATATTAACTTTGTTGTTATCTTCTTTGGCTGAAACTTGGTGAGGTGGCTATCATTTTGTGGAGCTGGCAGCATCCATTTATTTTTGGCTGCTTAGAGCTGTTAATATCTTTAGTAGACTCTTATCTTAGCTTGTAAAAAGTCAAAACTTTATTAAGGCTTAGCCAAATCTTCTTGTTGCTGTCAGAAAAATTTTTGTCGTTTTCCGGCTTTCTGTCAAAATCTCATTTGTCGCTTGTACTTGTATCGCATTCCATCTTATCCTTTTCTTTTCTGCTCTGACAGGTGGGACATATGTTTCCCCTATGTTGCCTTAGCTGGAAAATCTTCTTCTGTGCTATAGGGCTAGATTTGATTTGTCCTCTCTCGAGCATTCCTATCTTTATTTTGAGATATTTGTCTGCTGATGGCGGTGTTGATTTAGGTGGTGCTATCATTATTAAGTAGTGACTTTTCATGCCTCCATATGTACGGAAACCTCTCTTGAAATAGCTTTCCATGCCTTGGAGTACTATTCTAATTCCGAGTGCTCTCCGATAATGAACATCTTCATTTGTGTGTTTGACAAAATCCGTTTTCATATCCAATGTCTTGACCACAAAAGTCTTTGCTTTCCCCAATTGAATAAAATGATAAGAATTGTACACTTCATCTTCGTAGAAATCAGGGCCTGTAGATAGGAATTTAAGAACCAAGACATCTTGTGGTGTAATCATCGGGTTAATCATATAACAATCTTTAAATCCTTCTTTCACCCAGAAGGGTAGCGCACTGATCTCTGGGAAGTTAGGAGAAGTCACAAATATCGAATTGATAGCTCCAAAATTATACCAATATCGAATTTCATTTGGGTCAGAATCTTCAAAAAAATTTATTCTAGGATAAATCCAAAAAAAATCTAAGTAGCGATTTTGTGTATTTTTAAGAGAGAATAATTCTCTTATAATCTCATTGTGTTTTCCTAGTGGAGAAATATTGAGATTTCTAATAAGAATATTTGAAGGAGCCTTTGTCCTTTGTAGACGTAGGGAAATATCTTCTGGTTTTCCTTTATCCTTGCTTACCGGGGTTGAACATTCTCTAATGACAAGAATCTCAACTTTCTTTGGTTCTATCTTTTTCAATAGATTATCGGTAACTTCTTTGGCAACCGAATAGTTACCTATGTTGGCCATTATCATGGAACATTCTGCCTTAAGTAGGCTTTCAATCTCTTCAGTACTCTGATAATGGGCAATCTCATTAATCTCAGTAATGTTATGCTTTATCGAATGAATTTGAGCATCCATTGCATTTATTATATCGATAATCTAACTCATGAGTTTTGCCTTTTTTCTGCCACTTTTCCGACTATAAAAGGCAAAACTCATGAAAAAGATCATCGATATGATAAATAAAATGGATGCTCAAATTCAGTCGATAAAACTTAACATTATTGAGATTGCCCATTATCAGAGTACTGAAGAGATTGAAAGCCTACTTAAGGCAGAATGTTCCATGATAATGACCAAGATAGGTAACTATTCGGTTGCCAAAGAAGTTACCGATAATCTATTGAAAAAGATAGAAATAGAGAAAGTCGAGATTCTTGTCACTAGAGAATGTTCAACCCCGGTAAGCAAGGACAAAGGAAAATCAAAAGATATTTCCCTACGTCTACAAAGGACAAAGGTTCCTTCAAATATTCTTATTAGAAATCTCAATATTTCTCCACCAGCAAAACACAATGAGATTATAAGAGAATTATTCTCTCTTAAAAATACAGAAAATCGCTACTTAGATTTTTTTTGGATTTATCCTAGATTAAATTTTTTTGAAGATTCTGACCCAAATGAAATTCGATATTGGTATAATTTTGGAGCTATCAATTCGATATTTATGACTTCTCCTAACTTCCCAGAGATCAATGCCCTACCCTTCTAGGTGAAAGAAGGATTTAAAGATTGTTATATGCTTAACCCGACGATTACACCACAAGATGTCTTGGTTCTTAAATTCCTATCTACAGGCCCTGATTTCTACGAAGATGAAGTGTACAATTCTTATCATTTTATTCAATTGGGGAAATCAGAGACTTTTGTGATCAAGACACTGGATATGAAAAAGGATTTCGTCAAACACACAGATGAAGATGTTCATTATCGGAGAGCACTCGGAATTAGAACTAATTGTATCTAAACTGTTTGTTGTTGATAGACAGAATCTAAAAGAAACATGTACCAACTGCGATCTTGCCGTTAGAAACTATTATAGACAGAATAATTATTATTATAAAGAATATCTTAACAGTAAATTAGATAGAGATAATAGAAATTTTGTATATCTATTTAATCTTATTATACGATAATAAACAACTATTATTGTTTTTATACTCTATTGTCTGCCTATTTACAAAATAATAATAATATAGCTAAATTGCTTTAGATATCTTACTACAAATATTTGCAGAAATATAAAGAAGAGATTAAGAAAGAAAAAAGAGATTATATATCCTTTTAATATAAAGTTTTAAATTTAAATACATATGAGTTTTGAACAACAAATAGATTTTTCTAAATTACCAAACGATATATTGGAAACCATTGCTTCCATATTAATCCAAGATGATAAAAAACATTTTAGCATGGTTTGTCATGATTGGAATATAGTAGCTAGATCTTATAACGAGCATAGATATTATTACAAAATGGAATTTTATTATGAGAGATATGAACATTTTTACGAATATTTTAAGAACCCACACTATAACTTTTTTATTTCTACAATTAACAAATGATAATAGGCATAGATATAATGGTAATAAATGACCATGTTCCATATTTGATTATAAAAAAAGATAATATGATAAGGAACATTATTATTTTGAATCGACAAACCCCGACCACCCCTTTTTTTTTTTTGCATTATAATAAAATTATATTATTAAGTATAATTTATATATTATTTATATCATATATATTTTCGATTGAGTTCGATTATCTAATTAAGAAAATTATCTAAATCAACCCATCCAATTAAATTGATTTTATAAAAAAAGAACCATCTAATGAATCCACCCAAATAATTGAATTTTTATCAGATTATATTGAATTGATTTGGATCGGTTCGATTAGGTTGGATGGAATTGGATTTGTACACTGACAGTGGGTTCCAGAAGGATGCCTCAAAAAGCACCTTGGCCCTTTGTGAGCACTCCGAAATTATATCCACTATTCCATGATTCCCATCTAAGTTTCCAATTATGCTATGTATGAAAAAAACTTGGCTTTCTACTTTTTATGAAATAAATATAAATTTTTTAATTATTATGTTCCACAATTAGAAGGGTAAGGAAAATTAATTGATTCATACTGATGGGTGAAACGGGCATGACCCGGACAAGTCAACTCAAGCAGGCAGAACTCGGACTTAAGTCAACCCAAATAGACCAGAGAGTCTCATGCCTTCAATACCTGAAAGTTAAACTCACAGAGTCAATGAGGACACGTGAGCAAGCAACCAACCGTCACTGACCTCCTAAATGAGCACGAGTTGAGGTCTTGCCAGACCCCTACTACGACCTGGCAAGCTCCTATCCGAATCATAAATCTTCCATGCCATGTCCATCGGTGCACGACTCCTAGCCACTCTAAGGAGCCAAGGATCACTCGGTGGAACCTCACCAGAAGATATGTTTGAGATCTTCAACATCCACGGGGAGGTCGCAAAGTTGGTCTGAAGGTCGGTTAGTGAGCTTGTAACTCTCACAGACACGTGAATGGCAAGATCTCTTATTTCAGAGAAACTCCATGATCTTGGGAGCAATTAGTGGGATCAGACTGAATCCCACAATTAACCTAACTGAATATTGTTACGTAATAAGGAGCCTAATTCCAGGAGATAACAGACGCTTTCTCAACTTAAGCAAAAACACACAAGTAGTCTAAAAACAACCAAAAAATGACAATAGAAAACTAGTCTTCTTGCTTTCTACCTTGACCGAAAAACTCACCTAGAATACTTAGGCATCGGAGCTCTTTTTTGGGCGACCGCCCACTCTGTTGACCTCTTTTTCTCATCGTCTCAGGCTGTAGATTACGGAGCTCCATCAGAATCTGTGGGGTGACTCGGTCCAACATCTTTTGGACCCCATCACTTCTGGCACCGTCTATGGGGAAGTGGAACAAAAAAATCCTAGCCTTTTCCCCATACACAAAAAACAAACAAAACAATCCTGATGGCTCAGTCACAGCCTTCGCATGTTCAACAGCCATGCCGTGGCAGGCCACCAGCCAGAACACAATTACGCATTGGAGAGATAGTGCCTGAAATAGCACCCCCAGTGTAGGTCGTTAATGACGGCAATCCAGAGCCCAGCACACAACAGGCTAGCAATCGCCGGCACAGTCCGGCCCATCCTAAAGTGTGATTGCCAAGCAAAGGCCTTTACAAGAAGGGTAGCAAAAAGATACCCAGACCTTACGACGAATGCCGGCAATTCCAGGATGCCCAGGCCACAAAGATCTAGAGGAACTTGAGTGTCCATGCTGCAAATCTAATGGAAAGAATGGTGGCGGCCCAAGAAAGGATCTCAGGCAAGAGAGATTACTTTTCGACTGGGCATACTCCGGAGCCCTCCCAAAGGGATACATAGCTGCTCAGGAAGTAAACCAGGTACCCTCAACCGGACAGGCCTCAACCTTCGGAGGCAAGGATCAACCCAGCGATCAATGATGCAAGTCAACCAAAATAAAGGTCACAAGGAGCAAGAACCCCGCCTATGACCTGCCTCAGAGAAACCCTCAGGAACGGAAGAGGGTACGACCTAAGAGATTGGCTCAACCGAGCGGCCATCTCCAAGAGTCAGGCGTAGGGTGCAGTCCCTGAAGAGTAGGGGAGCTCGCTGTGAACTCCTCTTGGGGCAAGAATGTCTTCTCATTGTAGCCTAGTCGAAATGATAGGCAAAAACACTCGAGGGGCAGCCCCCCACCCACTCAAGAGAGCAGCTCCCTTAGCCAATCAAAAACAACAAAGCACTATGGACCTTACCGAGCCTCGCCGTTTCTCCACGGCATCCGAGTAGCCATGATGCCCTCAAGCTTCAAAGCTCCACAATTGGAGAAAAAATATGATGGAATTGGAGAACCTCAACAACATATTGATGAGTATGTCTCCTACATGGAGATGTTCGAGCATCCCGACCATGTCAAATGCAGGGCCTTCAGGTCCACGCTGATCAAAAAGGCTCAATCGTAGTTCAAGGGAATTCCTGAAACAAGCATCTCAAGCTGGACACAGCTGAAAGAACTATTTCTGAAAAACTACCAAAACAGCACGAGGTGCGAAAAGGATATCAACAACCTTTTCCTCATGAAGCAGAAGGTCAGTGAGAGCACCCTGAGCTATTATAGTCGTTTCCACAACGAAGTAGTGGAGATTGAGCAGAAAAACGAGGCCATGTACATCACTGCATTCAAGCAAGGTTTGCAAGAGAGGTGCGTAGCCCTTAGACTGGCCGAGGAGCCAATAAAAACAATCAAGTAGCTGCAGTCGCTCTTGGAAAAACTAATCAAGGCTGAGGGAACTGTGGTCTAGGAGAAGATCCCAAGCTTCACCTCAGCCGCAAACAGAGACAACAGAGGACATCCGAGGAGTCCTAAAAAATAGAAGCAAGATAGGAAGGAGCTTCACCCCAAATGAACCTCCTACGGAAAAAAGAATGACATCCCCGGGTCGAGGTCATGATGATCAAGGGTCAAGGTCATGATGGTCATGGAGAAGAGAAGCCTTCTCAAGCTGCCCAGGCCTCTCAAAAGTTCCATGGCCAAGAGAGATCTGACAAAGGTTTACCACTACCAAAAAGATCACGGCCATCTCACGGAGGATTACTTCGACCTCAAACATGAGATTGAGAGACCGATAAAGGAGGGCCACCTATAGGAATTTTTGGCAAAGAACTCAAGACCCGCAAATCCACCACCAGCAAGCCTGCACAACCAAAGACCCTCGATTGACGAGATAAATGCCATTGACAAAAGGTCGAAGCAAGCTCGAAAGGGAGATTCAGAACCCCTAACAGTGTCGCTCCAAGTCAGCGACTTCTTAGTGAATAAAATCCTAGTTGACATTGAGAGTGCTGTTAAAGTCTTATACTGCAAGGCCTTCGATCAAATGGAAATTGACAAGAACTTGTTGTTAAAATCAGACACAACTCTGACCAGCTTCAATAGCAGCACAACTTATGTTGGTGGAATCCTACGAGTTCCCACCACAATCAAAGCAGACAATGGAGATGTCACTAAAACAATAGACTAGATGGTTGTGGATGCCCCTGGAACCTACAACACAGTACTTGGTCGACAGGGGGTCATGGACCTGAGAGCAAAGATCTCCCTACTCAATTACAACATGAGGATCCAGGTTGGTAACACTTAGATCACACTCGACGTTGATAGGCAAATGGCTGCTAAATGTTACCTCGTCGAAGACAACAGGGAAATCTCCCTAGAGCCCAAGCAAAAGGAGTGCATTGACCTCCCAAAAGAGGATGACCACCTTAGAATTCAAGCGGCCAAAAAATAGGAGAAAGTCTTTCTCAACCCTAAATT
Organism: Parsonsia alboflavescens; assembly: GCA_028571225.1. Lineage (NCBI taxonomy): Eukaryota > Viridiplantae > Streptophyta > Magnoliopsida > Gentianales > Apocynaceae > Parsonsia > Parsonsia alboflavescens. The sequence goes on along the minus strand of JAOXNR010053740.1, from coordinate 6,523 downwards.
CCCTGAGAAAGGGATCTAGATTGGAGAGTTCATACCTCCAAAAGTAAAAGGAAAACTGGTGGATACAATTGAAGAAAATTTGAAGGTCTTCACATGGTAGCCTAGTGACCTCAAAAGAGTTTGACCGAACAATTGCAGAACACAAGGTCGAGCTCAAGCCAGATGTTAGACCGGTAAAATAGAAGAAAAGAACTTTCGCACCCCAGCAGAACGAGGTCATTGCAAGGGAAGTCCAAGCTCTTCTCGATGCAGGAATCTTAAAAGTGGTGGTGTACCTGGAATGGCTAGCCAATCCGATTGTGGTCTCGAAGAAGGAAGGGACGTGGAGAATGTGTGTGGAATTCACCACACTTAACAAATATTGTCAGAAAGATTCCTAGCCCCTCCCTAGTATCGACCAAATGGTAGACTCCACAGTCGGATACCAATGACTATGCTTCCTCGACACATACAAAGGGTATCACCAAATTCCGATGGCTCTCGAGGACATGGAAAAGACCTCTTTTATCATAGAGCTCGGGACCTATTGCTACACCAAGATGCCGTTTGGTTTGAAAAATGCCGGAGCAAAATTTCAACGAGCAATGCAAAAGGGCTTCAAGAAGCAGCTCGGGCAGAACATTGAGCTCTACATGGATAACGTAGTGATCAAATCCAAGACTACAAAAGACTTCATAGCAGATATCCGAGAAACTTTTCAAACCTTGAAAAATGCTCACATGAAGCACAACCAGGAGAAATGCACCTTCGGAGTCTCTGCAGGAAAGTTCCTAGGATTCATGATCTCAGAGAGAGGCATCGATGCCAACCTAAAAAAAATTAAGGCTTTGCTGGATATGGAACCTCCAAGAAACCACAAAGAGGTACAAAGCCTGTTAAGAAAAATGGCGGCACTAGGACGCTTCATCAGCAAGATGGCAGACAAAAGAGAAAAATTTTATGAAGTCAAAAAAAAGCCAAAGGGCTTTCAGTGGTCTGAAAGCTGTCAGGAGCCATTCACCAACCTGAAGAATTTTCTAGGCTAACCTCCTCTACTTGTCTCCCCTAGATCGGGAGAAGAAATTTGTATGTACCTGATCGCAACTAAAAAAGCAATGAGCTAAGGTATTAATAGTAGAAAGGTCGAATTAGCAATTTCCTATTTATTATGTTAGCCGCTTGCTCTGAGGTCCAGAAACAAGATATACGGACTTCGAGAAATTTCTGTACCTCATCATTATCACCTCTTGGAAATTAAAACCATATTTTGAAGCTTACCCGATAAGAGTCCTAACCAACTTACCGTTGAAACAAGCTTTGGCAAAGCCCGAACTTTCAAGTGGGACAATGAAGTGGTCTCTTGAGGTATCAAGGTATCAAATCCAGTTTGAACCAAGGAAGGCCATCAAAGCACAAGCTCTTTCAGTCTTCGTAAAAGAATTTAGGGAGTGAGAATCCCTTATTCTGTGAAGTACAACTTCAAAAACTCGAACAATGAATCCGATTATAAAGCTCTCTTAGCAAGTCTAAGGCTTATACGAGTTCTCAAAGTGCAAAAACTATACGCCAAAATAGATTCACAAGTTGTGGCCAGCCAGGTCCCTGGAGAATACAAAGCAAGAGAAGACAACATGGTCAAGTATCTCAAATGAGTAAGAAATGTGGTTCCAAAACTTGACTACTTCCTCATTGAGCAGATTCCAAGAGAGTAAAATTCAGAAGCAAACGCATTGGCCAAAGTTTAACGGGAGGTAGTTGGGAACAATGTCAAGCTACTCGTAGAGTAGTTACGCTCTCCCAACATGGACCAAGAACAAAGCCTGGTCATAAAGGATCAAGCAGACAGAAGAAACCCAATCTTCAGATTCCTCAAACATGGCAACCTCCCCAAGGACTAGAAAGAAGCTCGTCAAGCGCGAAGATGGGCACCTCGCTACCTCTTGATAGGAGATGACAAGGTATACAGAAGGTCATACACATGGCCACTGCTCAAGTGCTTAAATCCGTGGGAGGGCAAATATGTGATTGATGAGGTACATAGCGGCATACGTGGTTCCTATATAGGGGCAAAAACTGTCACCAAGAAGATCCTGCGGACAGGCTATTATTGGCCCACAATGGTTGCTGATATTGAGACAGCCATCCAGAAATGCACGAGCTATCAGCTACATGGGAACAAATCACATCTTCCACCTGTGAAATACCAGCCAATCAATGCCTCAGTGCCATTTGACATATGGCCAATTGAAATCCTCAGACCCTTCTCAAGAGGAGTGGGGATGCCAAATTCCTCATAGTCGTTGTAGAATAGTTCACCATATAGGTTGAAGTTGAGCCAATGAGGGTGATCTCATCACAAAAAGTTCAATCATTTATGTGAAGAAGCATTGTATGCCGATTTGGAATCCCTCGAGCCATCATTTCAAACAATGGCCGACAGTTTACTGGTGACCCATTCAAGACCTTTGGCGAGAATCCTCACATTGAACAAAGATTGACCTCTGTGGCTTACCCTCAAGCCAACGAGCTAGTAGAAGTCACAAACCGAACAATCCTAGAAGGACTGAAGAAGAGGGTCACTGAGCTCAAGAAAGAAGGGCGCCACTCAGGTTGGCCAAATGAAATCCCATTTATACTATGGGCATATAGAACCACACCAAGAAAAGATAATAGAGAAACTCCATTCAGCTTATGCTTTGGAGCAGAGGAGATAATTCCAGTTGAGGTTGGAATGACATCTTTAAGACTGATCGACTATAACTTAGTCTTAAAAGAGGGGGAGAGAAGGGTAGAGCTTGACCTCCTCAAAGAGGTAAAAAACAAGGCAATTGAAGCAAATAGAACTTACAAAAAGCAGTTAACAAATTTTTTCAACAAGCAAGTGAAAGAAAGACACTTCGCAGTTGGAGAAATGGTTCTCAAAAGGTTAGATGTCGACAAACAAGGCCAATTGACCAAGCTACAAGAAAGCTAGGAAGGACCCTACTTGATCCAAGAAGTCCACAAAGGAGAGAGCTACAAGCTAGCTGATCTCGAAAGAAGACAACTCTTGAGACCTTGGAAGGCCTGTCACTTAAAAAAGTTCTACGCTTAGAGGTCATTTAAGGTATGAGAGACCTCATGGCGACCCCAAACACTCAACAACGACCTCAAACGATGGCTCCAATGAGCTCAGGGTAGATTAAAGCAGTTCTTTTAAGGTTTTTACAATTGTTACGCTTATGTTAATATAAATTGCTTAAATAAAAATGCAGTTCAATTGTACAAGCAATCAATTGTTGAAAAATTATGAGAGGTAAAAAATACTGAGCAATTGTATAAAAAGACAAAAAAGGGAATAAAGAGCCATAAACAGACTCTCTAAACTGTATCAAGTGAAGAAAAAAATAAATAAATAAAGCAGAAGGCCACAAACAGACCCCTGCGTAGTATTCAGTAATCAAACAAATGGACAATAGTCCTAAAGCTATTACAGAACTTCCCAGGAGGACAGATTGGAGTCAGAGCTGGAAATTTCAATTGGGGGAACTTGGAAGGGCTCTGCATAAATTGCCATCATCTTAGCTCTACGGTGAGTGGCAGCACGGGTCCTGCTCGCCATGCCAAGTGATTCAACACCACAACCTGGCCCTGCATTCCCACGACCCGATCCTCCTCTACTACGACGTATAGTGGCTCGAATCCTGTGACCTCCCCCTTGTGAAGGAACAAAAGACTCGATCATTGGGCTAGCCCTTCCTTAGCCTGCTCCATAAAACCAGTCTAGACTTCTGAACACTTTCAGAAGAAAAAAAGGGGGAACTGTCAACATATGGAAAGGGTAGAAGCAACAAAGAAGTTAACTTCAAAAGATTTACTTCAGTCTAAAAACAACCAAGAAAAGACAAGAGAAAATTGAGTCTTCCTGCTTTCTACCTTGACTGGAAAACTCTCCCAAAATACTAACTTAGGCATCGGAGCTCTTCCCTTGGCAACAGCCCACTCCGATGACCTCTTTTTCTCATCTTCTCAGGTTGTAGATTGTGGAGCTCTATCAGAATATATGGGGTGACCTGATCCAACATCTTTTGGACCCATCACGTGTAAAATTAATTCACATCAAGAAATGTCGAATTTATTGACGGGAGAGAGATATCTAACATCTAACTTTACATAAATCAGTGATTTATCTCTTATATTTAGATTTTGTTGCGATTAGAGTTTTCCTTTTCAAACTTCGTAAATTAATGTTAGTGTCCAAAATTATTTTACAACTACCAAAGAAAAGTGAAGAAAATTCAAAATTTGCACTAAAAGTATAGATCAACACCATATGAAGTTTGAATTCATATATAAAATTCAACACTTTATATAAATTAACTGGTTTATGTATTCCGTTTGGATTTTGTTGTGATTATAATTTTCCTTTTCGAAACGCTTATGCTAATGTTATAGTCTAAAATTGGCTCTGATTCTCGTAATACTCTTTTTCGTCCAAAATTAAATGTGTCTATTTCTTTTTCAAAATGTCCAAAAAATGAATATTTCACTTTTTAAAATAGTTAAAATTTTACAAATGAATTAATATTATTACATTTAAATTGAATTAAGTAAACTCTTTCAATAAAATTTACTAAAATAAAAATGAGATATTCAATTCAAGATATAGGAGATAAATTACATATTACAAACTAAACTTTAAGGAAATTTGAAATTTTTTATTAGTATATTGAATAGAATTACTCTACGTAAAAGTTATTAAAAGATTTGAATCGTCCACAAATTCACTTTACAACTACCTAATAATTTTGTCAATTGTTTATTCTTTTACCTGTTCGTTTATCATAAAATATATAAGGAAGAAATTCACACAACAGCATTTGTAGTTCAGCGGCTAGGATAATTGCAGGTCAAGCAATTGAACCCGGGGTTCGACCCGAAACCGTAACTTTTTCATCCAAATTCCAAATCACTGTTGTTGAAATATTATTTGGCCAATTATGCACTTCAATTGGGCCTCTTTTGTTTTATAGAAAATTAAAAGTCCTTCCTTTGTATTTTATAGTAATATAGCTCTTGGAAATAATTTCTCAAATACAACTTTAAGTCAATTTTTCCAAATTTTGAAATTTTGGAATATATTGAGGTGGGTTTTGACACCTATTCCACCATTCATGGAAAAAATTATAAGCCAGGTATTTTATTTTGGATTCAAATGGGCTTAATATTTTATTTTTGTGTGGGCTGACATTTTAGATCACCCATGTGGGAGGTAATTGAATTCGGATGGTTAATTCCGAATATCCGGTTGAAGATGGGGCAAATTGTTGCAGGGAACAGAGAATGTCCGGCGATAGAACCGATTGTGTCACAGGCGCCGGCTAAAGCTGCTCACGGGCACTGGCTGTTGTTTTTGGTCCTTCATCGGTTGGTTCGTCTTGCACCGACTGATTATCTCAAGTTTGGGCCCAATTTTCATTTTCCAATACAATTCATGACGCATGCACCGACTGAGGATATCTTCTCCAATTCAAATTATTTGCAGACTACCAATAATGGACTCTCAAGTTTGGCAAATTACTTTTAGTATATTGGTCAAAATCAATTTTGACCGCGCTTCTTATTTAGAATTAATGCTTTGTTTTCCTAATTCAATTAGAAGATTACTCTTAGTTAATATTTTATTATTAGTTTAATTCAATTAGGAATCTTGGAATAGTTATAAATAGGGTTATGGTGTATTATCAGCAAATTAGATTATTATTCAATATAATTTGAGATTTGAGAGTTTTATCTTGAATTCTTGACTTATTTAGGCTGGATTGTTTGTAGCGTGACACTTTTAGAAATATTGATTCATGCTTGAAAAATAACATCGAATTAATATACGTTCAAGCGATAAATCTAGTAATTGTCTTGAATCTAATTAATCAAGAATTAGGTTCGGTCACTACTTAATCTGATCAATGATCCTTTCCCTTTGTTTTCTTTACCCCCCTTTTTTTTTTAATTTCCTTTTTTCCTTGAAACCGAAGAAAGAAATTTTTTGCAGAGAGAGAGAGATAAGAACAATGCTTTGTAGGGGGGCTAAGGGTTATTTTCATTTGGGGAGACTACCTTGGCCATAGATGCAGAACTTGAATGAAAACGCTCTTATCCTCTTCAGATGTAGAAAACAACGGTTACAGTGGGAGCAATTTTGCTAGGGTTTGATTAGGTTAGACATTGGTGTAGGAAGAGTAAATTAGTAATTTAAGCCTTGAGGTTAGCTTGAGTTATAAAAGTCAATACAGATAAACTTTCAACTTTCCAAAAAATTTCCAAAAATTAGGAAAATAACTTTTGAAATTCTGAAAATTAAACCCATGTCCAGATGCGTAGTGCAATTGGACAAGGCCTAATGCTGAGTTTTCAAAAAGTAAGAAGTAAAAAATTATTGGGATGTTTTCATTTTTACCCAAATTAAAACAATAATTTCTTATTTACCAAATTCTTCACAACATTTCACAATTACTCATATTTAAAACTAACTTTTCATTCTATACCCATTTTGACTTTTAATTAA